>JAQGCC010001412.1:0-23942 GCA_034698905.1 Xestoiulus laeticollis | reverse complement strand
GTATACTTTTCCCATAGATTCCCATATAACAAAAATCCCTTAGGCTATGGGTTCCCATTAATTCCATTAGCTATATGGGATTTTGCTATGGGACTGTATGGGAATTTTCACTTGGGAAGGGCAACCCATTAAGTCCGTAAGAGTTGACAGGCTTTCTTTGGGAAGACATCACGCAACTCATAAACTAAATCCTCCTGTCTTTCCTTAATCGAAGAACGTTGTTTGGTTCAGTTTTATGGCGTTGTTCGGAGCATCGAGTCAAACATTCGGATGTATTACACCCATAATTTGATCTAAATTAATTAGCTCGTGATTCATTGAGCTTAAACACACCTAAGAGAAGTTAAATTAATTTCGTTTCGCACCGCCGTCTTAAATACTCGGAGGGTAAAACTTGCCTGCCAGAGCAATTAAATTCTGCGGAAAAATACAACGTTATTAAAGGGTACGCAATTAACGTCGGGAGATATCGCACCCTTATACACAATGGGAACGCGTTTGTAAGAGGCCATGCGAAAACGCATTGTTTCCCCTCTCCTTCAATTTGCCGATATTTCAACTCCTCTATTTTATAGGGTCCATATATAAACACGCGAAGAGTGTCCCTAATGGGTTAGAAAAGACTACAGTGAAACGATGGCGATGAGCTACGAACCGCACAATGTGGGAAAAACCTCGAGGGTCGTCCATAAATGGCGCTGGCATACATAGAGAGTATAGGCTTGAATAATTTTTGGAATGTTGCATCTAGATTCAGTTCTCAAATTATGTTTTATATATGCTGTCATGAACGATCTTGCAATGTGGACATTAGAGGTATTGACAGGTTTCCTTTAATCCTAACGACATTGGCAGCACTGTTTTTTGCCAATGCGCATGCGTGGGGACAACGCTAATGGGTTTGTGGTTGAAGGGACACGATATTTTTATTTGTTTAACGTGATACCACAACGTCTTTGAGGAGCATAACGACTTTCACGGCGCATGCGTGATAGTGTAATTATCGTTCTCGTTAAGATTAAAGAATACTTGCTCAATACATTGAGAAAAATCTTATACAGGAAACTAATGAGATTATGGTCTTGCTTGCATGTGTTTAATCAATGGGATTTTATTTTTTTGGAATTTAATGGCATGACTTTTTATATTCAATAAGATAAGTCAATTATGATATTCCACAATAGTTAATATTTTAAATTGCGATTTCAATGCGATGTTCCTTAAACGCATGGAATGGCTTTAAAAACCAACATTCCCCTTTTTTCATATAAAGGAATGTTGTGTTTCTTGTGCTTATCAGTTTATACCTTATAATCAAACTGGAGCTACCAAATTTATCAGGATAATCGTTCCACATTTTGTGAAATTTCGTTCAAAATTTCATGGAATTTAATCTTATAAGCAATGAATTTTCATACAATAAAATTTACTATGGAAAAAAAATGATGCACTCTATAAAATGGTACTAAAGTTGTTAAAACAGTAGTGTTAAGAACATGTACCTCGCTCATTTTGAAACAATTGAAACAATTGAAGTGTCAACAAGTCAAAAATGGTGTTTTTAAGTAACATTTTGCAAGGAGTTTTATTACATATAATTTCAATTGATGTTATATTAAATTTTAATGATTTAAAAGCTGAAATTTAAACGATTTATTGTCTCTAATGAATATGTTTGCAATGATATCTATTTATATATTTTAAGAATATTCATTCATCAGCGGATAGTAAGAAAATTAAATACAAAGTACTTTGAACACCCTATATAATTGACGTTGCTTCCATGAAGACTTATTGATCATGTTACGCCACCTAGTGCTGGAAATCCGCAACGTTTTTGCCAAATTAATGCTTTAATACATTCTCTCGATTAATTTGAGTATTGCGTGTTTGCTTTAGTTATGCTTGTTGATAAACAGTTTCCATGCATTAACTCTGTTTACGTTATCAACGTTTCCCATAATTAGGGTCTTTTGAGATAGTTTTTTTCTGCATTGCTTTGTTGCTTGTAGTGTTTGCCTTGGTTTAGGGGCATGCTTAGTGTTATATTGGAAAACTCAACATCTGTCCTTAATCTTAAAATCAAATTTCGTAACCAAAACAAGAGAAGTTATAATTTTTTCAAAGATACATTATCCACATGATAGTTTAGTAACAAAGCGAAAGTAAATAAAACATACCAGATCTTTAAATTAAGACGTTTTTAGGTTCCAAAATAAAGTAATAATATTTCATACATTCATTTTTCCGATAATGTGAAATATGTATATGCATTCCATAAACAATTATAGATTTCCTCCAGGTTTTTCGATTAGTAGGCCTATATTCATCAGACACGACCATGGACCCTAAATCCATATTCATCCACAAAGAATTCATTGAAGACTTGAGTTGACAAGGTTAAAACTGACCGGAACTTGTTTTTATATTATGGGAAACTTTTATTTTTAAGGCAAAAATGAAATGAATTTAATACTAACAATTAAGTTAAGGCTAAAAGGTCTACATCAAACAATGAGAATAGGCAGTAACATCACAAAAATACCATCGGATCTTCAACAACACGTACATGGTATTAAACCCTTTCAGTCAATAGCTAAAATCTACATAAAAATATAGTGCTATGGTCATGCAGCTTACAAAATGTAGTAAGAATTTTACAGGTGTTTCAATGACTTTCATAGCTAAAGACGTACCCATTAGAAATTCTATTAGAAATAATAGAATTGTCAAAGAATTTCTAGAGCTAAATTTTAAAATTTAAAGATTTCATATTCAAATCTACTTACAGTTAGCTACCCTTCCACATTACTGTAATGTTTGCTGTGTTTGCTTACAGTGCAGCTTGTAAGTAGTTTTTACAATTTGTATAATTAATTTGCACATTGCAATTAAGTTAGCGCCACTTCATTAATGCAATGTTTACAATGTTTACAATGTTGGCCTATAATGCTATGCTATAGTTTAAACAGTGTTGGATTAGGTAATTTACATGTGCAGGAAGATTGTATAAAATTTTACCTACAAACGTATGTTGAAGTGATTACATATAATTTGTTCCTAAAATACATCCATTGCATTACTGTAATGTTAGAAGTGTTTGCCTACCTTAAAATACGTTAGCTCCACTGCATTACTGTAATGCAAGCAGTGTTTGCCTCATAATCCTAACTATGCCGCAACGTTTCCCTATATATTTTTATAGCTAATTAAAAGTAGTAACCAAAAAGTAGAACCCTTCATTTTTAGAACCCATTCCTTAATTTAAGACCGGTTGCACCTACTGAGGTGAAAATCTAAAATTTACTAACCTCGGGTTAAAATATAACTCCTGTTAACCTCCAAGTTAGCTGTATGTGTTGCACCAATTAACCCTTGATAAAGCATCCCATGTTCCAACATTCAGGAAACAAAATGGCCGCCATATAATTCTAGAATATTAACCTCAGGTTAACCCTGCCTACTCGCTGGGTTTACCTTTCGCTCCATTTTTCCCTAACCCACGCTTGTGCATTACAAGGGTGGGGTTAACCTAGTTTTATAAAGCAGGTTAATCCTAGGTTATTCTTAACCTTTGTTGGTGCAACCGGCCCTTAGATGTGTTATTTCCACTTTTATTTACATGAGCAAGTATAACCAGAGTAGAAAATATGGTAGAACAACCTTACACCAAAAGTAAATATTTTTTTTTAAAAAAAAAAACCTAACATTTTTACAACTTTATTAATAAGAATTTATAAAACATAACATTTATATCATATTTTGAACAATATAGCACGTATCCATGGGTTAATGTTTGTTTGAAAGAGAAAAGCGTCAATAGATGGCAGTGCAATATCAAGTGCTGAATTGTATTGATCGTGACATTGAAAAACCAATAAGCGTACAGCACTCGTCAAGAAAAATGATTTAGAATTTGAACAAAATTGCGCCAAAAAAAATCGATCCTGGAGAACGTCCTTCACCAGGCGGTGCGGGAATGCATTTGCACTTCTTGCACTATCCCGTTACAATGCAATTACATAGATGGCACCATTCCAGAGCACGTGACCGCGCACTGCAGTACTACTGCAAACCAATTACACTCAGTCTAATTTACATTGTCTACGTCATATTGCCACTGGAGACCTACCAAAAATCAGCACTGCTGAAGATGCCTAATTATGGGCGAGTGGGATTTCTCACCATTTGCATTTAATAAAATTAGCATGAATGCTACCGCTTTTGAAACACGTGGCATTAAACTTGTCTTGTGTCAAACCTACATGTATGGCTTAGTGCTCTGGTGGCAAAAATCCATATAAAGTACCTTCTAGCAACTTTAAAATCATGGCAGAGACCTGCAAAAGGATGGCAATGGCACAATAATGGACTTAGTAGACTTTCAGTAGCAATTGACACAAATTGTTCCAATTTCTAAATTTAAAAACATGCTGAAGTCATCGATTCGCTAAATTAATCAGCAACTGGGAACACGTTCCAGAAACTTTGTCTAGAATGGACTTGTTTTCAGTTAGAAATCTAGGTTTACATTCTAGACGGTAACACGTTCCATAATCTGCATATACAAAGTTGGCCAATGGCTGGCAACACGTTTCAGAACCCGTGTCCTGCAGATCCTCCAGCTGTAGTGATCAAGACGTGTTTGCAATATGTTCTACAACCTCCATACGCGGTGTTCAGGAATTTTTGCAGCCAGAACCTTATAGCTTTACTTTCGAGGTGATAACACGTTCCCACCTGTGTCCAGACATGTAGTGTTCATGTTGTGTTTACAGCCAGAACCCTATAGGTTTTCTTTCGAGTTGGCTTTCCAGAACCTCTCACTAGAACCTCCACATGCAGTGTTCAAGATGCATTTGCAGTCAGAACACTATAGGTTAATTACTTTCGAGGTGATAACACGTTCCCACCTGTGCCCAGACATGTAGTGTTCAAGTTGTGTTTACAGCCAGAACCCTAGGTTTTCTTTCGTGCTAGCTTTACGTTTCACAACCACTCCAGAATATCCACAAGCAGTGTTCAAAATGCATTTGCAGTCAGAACACTAGGTTTACTTTCAAGATAGTAACACGTTCAAGAACCTATCATTAATTAGCTAAATAACCCACACCCATCGTTTCCCCGGAGGTCGTCGGGTTTTCCAGCTGATCCTGGCAGGTATCCATGACAACGAGAACGCGTTTTGTAATTCCATGAAAAAATATTCTTCCACTGCTTTGGATGCATCAGAGCCGAGGTGCCTGCACCGGATCCCCGGTTCCCCGATTCCATGCTCGATAACCGGAAGCTGGGGGATCCTATCGCCACCCAAGTCAGGGCTCCGTTTCCCGTCGTTCCTCGCGGCAGTCTAGGCAACTCGATCGCCACTGGTTGCGAACAGAGTTGCGAAGAGCCAGTCGCGGAACGAGTGTTTAAGCCGAAGGCGCTGAAATTCTTTCCTTCGCTGGAATTTCGGTTTCGGCTGCGGCGGTTCCGACCGTGGACCTCCGAGGATGAGACTCCAGACTCTAGGAGCATGGCAGCAGACTTGACAATCTGGTCAACTGACACGACGAAGACTCTGGACGAAGGTTCGAGTCTTGATCTGCTTCAGGTAAGGCTAGAAAAGTTCTTCCATCTATGTCATCACGTGGCTTTTAATTGTTTTAATTGTTGCCTTGATCGCCTGGAATCATGACAGATCACCTCAAAGGAAAAATCCTTACATGGATGTATGGATACTTGTGGATATATCGATTTTATCCATTATTATGACATCCACAGAAATTTAAGTCATTGACATGGATGTCTATAAAAACTATCCATTGTCATGGACATCCATAAAAACTATCCATTGGCATGGATATATCCACTGTAACTTCGGCCATTGACATGGATATCCATAAAAACTTTATCCATTATCCATAATGGAATATGGAAGATTCCCTTATGGAAAAATGTGATTGCCAATTGATTGCAAACAAAATTGTTTGCAAAATAGTTTGCAAAATGTGTACAAAATGGCGGAATTTTGGTGATATATGGAACAAATATCACTATTTTGTAAATTATAATGTCCACAATCAATTGGAAAGTCAATGACATGGATGTCTATAAAAACTATACATTATCATGGATATCCATAAAAACTATCCATTGTCATGGATATTTATAATAACTTTATCCATTGTCATGGATATCCACAGCATTTTCATCCATTCCCTTATGGAAAAATGTGATTGCCAATTGATTGCAAACAAAATTGTTTGCAAAATAGTTTGCAAAATGTGTACAAAATGGCGGAATTTTGGTGATAAATGGAAAAAAATATCACTATTTTGTAAATTATAATGTCCACATTGAATTGGAAATCACTTTTTTCCATAAGGGTTGACGTGGATATCAATGGATATCCACTATAACTTCATCATTCATTATGGACATCCATATATGAATATACACTTCATTAAACTTTCCACTTTAAAATCATATATGGATATTCATAATGAATGATGAAGTTATATTTAATATCCATTTAGATGGATCAAATTATTATGGATATCCAAGTATTGATATCAATGTCACTAGATGAAATTACTGTGGATATCCATGACAATGGATAACGTTATTATGGATATCCATGTCAATGGAAAAAGTTACAGTGGATATACATGACAATGGATCCTTGACATTGCAATGTCAAGTTATTGTTGCTTTTGATGGAAGTCAATTGTAGTCGCATGTGAGTTTGACAAGAGTTTGACAAGTAGTAGATAGAATGATGAAGTGCATCTTGGAACATTGAGTTTGCAAAATTGTATAATTGTGTTCAAAAGCTTATTTAGGATGCTTGCGAAGTTTGCTTTGTCCCCAAACCAGTGGAATAATTGCACAATTATTAAACTATAACATTAAGGGTATTCAACTTGGCTCCAAATGTTTTGTACATGTGCTCAGAAATAGACTTTCTGCAATAACCTAAAAAATATAGATTTTGAGATTGGTTATTATGTTAATTTCAATTGACATAATAGCCAATATAAAGTCGAATTTTTTTGAGGTCATTGTAGAGATGCTATCAGAATGTTTAGCGTCAGTTTAAGTACCCTATTATTTTTAAGAACAATATCAATGTATAGTAAAATTCTTGCAATACATATAAATATTTGTTACATGTAAATATATAGAAAATTTGAAACAGAATAATATAACGTGATGTCGTCGAGTTATCATGCATAAGCTCAATTGTCCATGTCACATCAACTCACTATAACAATATATTTTTTTAGATACACCAGATGAAATTACAACTTGTAGAAACTTTAAAATCAATCAATAGCAGTGCATATTTTGTAACTAACTTATTAATGGAACTATTGCAAATGCCTACATTTAGTGACGCAAATGATGTAAGCCATGGGACCAAACTATTGTGATCATATATCCAATCTTGAGACAAATTTTGTTATTAATCAAAAGTTTTAAATAATCACGTGATGGTGTTCTTGGTTTAGCTATGCTGAATGTCTGTTCGGTCAAATATATGGCAGTATACATGTAAGGCATACACGTATTGCATATATGTAAAAAAACTTTTTCTAAATAACTTTATTTTAATTCACCACCCCCTGATGGAACATGGTAGTTTAGCACTGTTTTAGCAGTATTCTGCCAAAGTGCTAAAACCTTGATAGTAAAACGTGGATTCTTCTCTAAATAAATTGATAAATTCTGGTTCCCAGGTATCTGATTTTGTCTATAGAAATGCATAAGACTAAAATTTTAAAAATTGCAATGTTATTTTTGATGCTTTTAGTATTTTTCAAAGGTTTATGAATCATAATCTCTAAATTATGGAAATTTTGCTTATTACTAGCCAACAATTTCAATCATTTTTAATATGGTGTTACTTACTTAATCGTCATTTATAACAAACATTCCTAATTGCTAGGTAACAAACAAAACCACGTTACCATGATCGAATCGATTCAAGCTTTGTCAATAAATAATTATAATGAACATAGCCTAATTGATTCTGTAAAATCGAATTTTCCTCGAAACTAAATGTTTTGTCAATAAATAATTATAATGAACATAGCCTAATTGATTCTGTAAAATCGAATTTTCCTCGAAATTAAATGTTGTAGGCTTGACATGGTAGCCAAGCTCATGCAAAAATAAAATAAATTTGTCTTAATACCAATTATAATGCAAAATCTGCTTCCTTTTCCAAAATTTGAAGTTGGAAACTTCAGGAAAAAAATGAAATCATTGAAATACATTGGAGATGTAGACGAAAAAATAATATCTATCCTCGATAGAATTCTAATGTTTATAAGACTGTTTTGCAATTTTCTGCAATTTACATAAATTCACCGCAAATTAAAAGAAAAAAACTGTCTGGAACGTTCTTTTAAGCATGAAATGCTTGGCAATTGAGAATAAGTTATAAATTGAATTTGACTAATGCAACTTGAAAATTCCTCGCGCATACTCTCAGAAACGTTGCTTAGTAACCCATCTCAAGCACATGAATCGATTATTTTCTAAGCAAATCCGGATCTTTATCGGATAATATCTAGGCTGATTATAACTAATTTCTTCTATTTTGAATTAAAATAAGTCTTTTAATTGTCTTCTATAAAATGCGTCTCATGTAATGGCTTGAAACGTTGCATGTACTAAAATCCATATATTAGAAAACTGGTATTTTATCAAATTCTGTAATTCTTTAGAAATATTAATAATAAAGTGAAATAGCTGCTTCGCACATTTTATGTAAGTAATACTAGACTAGTTACAAATGGCACAATTTTTTTGAAAAACTAGGATATAAAAAAGACTCTTGATGTTCTTGTAGATATATAAGATAAGAATTTTAAGATATTTGACTATTTATCATGAAACGGTCTTTAAAATATTAATAACAGGGAGAAACGTACTAATATAATAGTAAAATTCTATTTTAGAAATTGCAACACAAAAATGCTACCAACAAATGGCAACATTTATTTGAAAAGCTAGATGATAAACCATAAATGTAATGCCATATCCTTGATATTCTTTTAGAAATATATAACAGGCATATTAAATATGCATGCATGCATGTTATATGATATTCGCTTGCGGTATGATATATTCACAATTTTGCAAAACTGTATATGATACCTGTAAATTCTATATTGAAATATTTGCTCAAACCCTTTGCAATCAACCATTTAGGGTTTTAATTTTTGGATAAATTGCTAATGGAATTAAGCAAAATATTAGCAAAATAATCTGGCGAACATGGCACCAGAATCAAAGCATAATTGATAATACAGTAAAGCAGCTACTGTGGCAATGAAACGAATGGGGAAAGGCTATATAATTCTAATTAATGACCTCCATTTAGCACAAACGACCACTGGCTATTTCAGAAAATGCAATTAACTAGATGCGTCATAAGAGATCACTCGACCTAGTCAGCATCATATGCGGTTGTTTCCAAAAAGCTAATAAATTGTGGCATTTCCATTTTCAACTGGAATGGATAGTTGGCAAACTAGGCTTAAAGCCACAAGGTCCGTGCATCTGAAAACATGCTTTAATAATTAACGCACCTTATTGGATTATGCACGTTTCAATTCAGTTTCGGATCATGGTCAGAATCGTTACCCTAATGCTACTGGAAAATCGAACTTGGAAAGTCCTTGCAATATGGGTCACAACAATTGAAATACAAAAGGAATGAAAAATGAATCCCAGGACTCTCATTAACCCAGTTCGTGCTTTAATTAGTTTTCCAGACCGTCAAAAACACGTGATCCAATTATCTTCAATGTCATCCATGATGTTTTCTATAATTTACCACCCACATTTGCATGGAACTGGCATTTTACCTTCATGTATGTTTGCAGGATTACATGTGTAAAACGTGTTTCCATGTGTAACTTATAAATAGTATTTGTATATACGTGTATTTACTTAAGAGGGTTGCATACCCGAATAAGCCTTTTTTTCTAAATTATTTTTTTATTTAATTTTGGAAACTATTAGGAACAAATGGAATGTACGATGACCTAGCATAAATATTCTATTAAAAGTTTAAATGCTTTTTGTTTATGTATATGTATATTCCATTTCATGGAAATATGTCTATAAAGTTTATAATTGTATAGGGTTTGATAAGCTTTACAGACATAGTTCCATGAAATGGAATATAAATATAAATAAACAAAAAATTTAAACAAATAATAGAATATTTAAGCTAGGTCCTACTGCATTTAATTTGTTCCGATCATCTAGTCTCAAAAATTAAATAAAAAAATAATTTCGAAAAAAAGGCTTATTCTGGTATGCAGACCCTCTTAAATGTGCTTAATTGTGCTATAATTATGGTTTTAAACAATGTATCAATAATTTCCAAACACCAACTGGAAATTCCAGAATAAACTCGAACTTCACGTTTTATTTCCTAACTTATTCCATGAGTTTCTAAAGATAAGCTCAGATCTTTAAGAAAGTAATACAATGATCTCAGCATCAAAGATCTGTCTGTCTTTTCAAGTTCTCATAAAAACACCACAAAATTTGGCTCTTTTTTGAAAAAAAATTCCAAAGCTCGAATTGCTAACCAAGTAAACATTTGGTATCTTTTCTTATACCCAAGTGGTTTAAACCATTAAGAGGTATTTATACGTTGTTTTTTATCGTTGCAGCCACAAAAAAGAAAACAAAATCCGAAAGACGGTGAGCCGAAAAGCAAATCGTGTGTATATGCCAAATCTATTATTTTGGCTTCCCTTGATGTACACAATTGAAAGTCGTTGCATTAACTATGCAGTAAAAGGATGAATGTCACATTCAAAAAATAGTGGAAAAGCTAAAATGAGGTTGTGCCCAGTTGCAGCCATAAATGAAACAACTCCTTGAATTGTTCTAAACACAGCCATCCTTCAAGACTCTCGAAAAATCCCGTTGTTCACGTGCCAAAAAACAGCAGCTACATCGTATCTCCCAAATTACTGCATTGACTCTTGCTATTATTGCTCCACAAGCTCACATGCGGACCAAAAATTTGTACAACTGGTCTGCCTCGCAAATACCATTTACACCACACCAGCACAGTAAGTAAACTAGTTTTTCTTGCTCTATATTGCACGTTTAAACGATGCAACCTGGGTTTAAATTGGCTTAAATGCACTAAGCTGCACATGCATTCAAAAAGAGTAAACCTACATCAAACGAATTGATATAAGTGCTTTGAAAACATTTTTTTCAAACTTCATGGAAATAAGTATTTTGGTAAGATTTGTATACATGAATTATTTATTATGTAAATTGTAAACCTCTTAATGGCAAAAATATTAAATCAATTACTGTACAGAAATGCAGTATTGCTTTTCGACATTGCTAATCTAAAACAAAAATCATTAACTAAGGTGGGGAGAATCCCATATAAAAAATCAATCTGAATTCTGTATTATTCACCAGGCTGAACATTTGCATAGCTATGGTGGCTTTTCCTGTAAAAATTAATTATGTTGCATTTATGCAGAAACTAAAACTGCTAAATCAAAAAAATCATTGGAGGAATTCTTATAACTTGCAATTGGCATTATATATGGTACCTTGTACAGTATAATGGTATTTGTACAATGTATATTAAAAATTAACTGCAAGAAAGGAAAATGCAGCAGACACCATTCATCATGTAAATTTCTGCATATGTATCACTGCAAGAAATTCTGCAGAATTATGGTGGAAAGTTGCATCCCATATTTTCTATTTTAAGAATTCTGCAGAAAAGTTCCTGCAGAAAATACACTGATATTTTTCTGCTCAATTTCTGCTCATTATTTTTGTATGGGATGCCAATGATTTTATTAGAAATTTAATCGTATCAATTAAAACTTTCTTTTGAGTTTGGTTTTACAAAGAAATTGTTTCAGTTTGTGTTTTACAAACTAGAGATGACCTAATCAGAGATGACTTAAGATCACCGGATCACTTTTTAGTTACCAATTGGATTGACAGACACTTTTGATTCGGGGGTAAAAGTTCAAGTGATCTACAGCAAAAGCTCATGGGATGCCATCACAAAATGCTATACAGAGTTGGATGAATTACTGGTTATGTTATACGTCTGCCAATCAGGAGACCTCGATTCTAAACCCGGGTTGACTATCTTGACCTTTTTAGCCTCTTCTATCACTTTCTTAGAACTCGTGTCAGAATCAATATTTATAACAAAATGTGATGTGTGACTTTTGTGTTATACAAGTGACTATTGGATTTGCAGTGCACTTATTGATTTTTAATATAAAATAGATTCCTGTTTGATGGGATAAAACCATGTCCAAATTATGGGATGTTTCATTATTTACTGGTTCTGGATTTTGGTCTTATGGGGAAATCTGGCAAAAGACAGATGCCAGTATCAATTCCACAGACTTGGTAATGTCCACACTGTATTATCCAATATACAATAGCCATATTCAGTAGAATCTGTCTAAAATAATACTCTTGGGACCAGAGAAAAATATTATTTTAAGACAGGTTTATCTATGAATATACTACAGTGTATACAGCTACAAAATAGGGAATTTCCCCTTTTTTTCAATCCTTATACATGTGTACGTGCATAGATGAGTCAGTAGTTATTGTGTATCATAAGTAAATTTTAATTGCCTTGCATCTTCCTATCAATTCCATGTTTGACATTTTTGATTTCATGCTTGTTATTTTTTTGTAATTACCTTGTTGATATTCGCTTAAAAAATCATTGGGGCCAATAAAATTTATTAAATAGCACATTATGGAGGTTTATTATTTTATATATGGGTCTTTAGTCGGGACCGGCTCATTATATTATTTTAGAGAGGATATTATTTTACACTAAAATTATTCTAGACAGGTTCTGCTATTGCTAGAATTGTTTCAGATCTACAGACACCCTATGGCAAAGTTCAAAACTTGACAACACATCCTGACCCTAAGGCAAGGTGTCCACCAAGATGGTGAGCATGTGGTGTTATGGTGCCTTTGTGGCATATGACAGAGACGATCCTGTGCCATATGTCACAAAGTCACCATACCACCACATGTTCACTATCTTGGTGGGCACGACCTGCTTTGGAGATCTAGGGTATAAACAATAAATATCCCTGAAAGGGTTTGAGTAGCCTATGCAGTAACTTTGTTGTTGTTATTGTTGCATGTTGTTGCATTGCATCCTAATTTGTCTTCTCGAAAGTATACAGCTAAACTACTCCATTTCCAAAGTTGTAAATGTATTTTTTTATTGCAGGATACCATCATGAGTATCTCAACAAAATCGCGTTAAGGTGGTAGTTCAAGAAGCTATGCATGAGCGAAAAACGACCTTCTCGTCCACGACGTGCCCCTAGTAGGGGTCAGCGACGAACCATGTCGCGCAGCACCGCCAATATTTTGCTTCTGGAGAGGAGGATTCTTCTGGGAGTGACTGGATGTACCGTGTTAGCCTTTATTCTGTGGATAGTGTCAGTCAGTACGGATTACTGGTTCGTGGTTCATGTTCCAGCTGGGGCTTACCTCAACAAGACTAAGACCTACTTTCTCTGGAGCAACTCTGGACTCTGGAGGATCTGCAGGACAGAGTTTCGAAACCACTCGTCGGGATCACCAACATCAATCAGTAAGTTACAAAGATTTTCAACCACTATTTTAACATGTCACTGCTACTAAACACAGATTTTGGAACCACTGCGCAGATGACTGGGCAAAAGTCTGAGCGAAAGTTTGGATTGTGTAACGCATGATTTGTGTCAATTTTTTTTTCAATCTTTCAAAATCATGCAAGACTGTCGAGAAAGCGTTACGTATAGACCAGGCGGGAAATCAGAGGGAAAAAATTGGTCAGGGAAGTCAATGAAATGTCAAGGAAATCAGGGGAAAAAAGTGGTCAGGGAAAAGTCAGAGAAATTGAAAATGAAAATGTTGTGGACACCCTGTTTAATCTGTTCATCTGGGTCACCTTGGCATATTCTGCCAATATATCTTAGAGAGATCATTAGATAAATCCTGTTAGTCCTTAAATAGTTTACGAATTAGCATATGCAATTCGATGGTAAAATGCAAAATGGAAAAAAGCCAAGCAATTAGCAATTATGTTTATTTATTGCAGATGTAATGATGAACTGTTCGTGTTAAATGTGGCACCATGACCAAAGTATTCCATTTTGTCAAATTACCGTGTTTTATAGTCCTGTTAAGTTCTGTTGGAATTTTGCCATTTTTCACTGCAATTTACGAAAACGGTAGAAATACATGTACTATAACGAGTTGCAACACGCGAAGAATTAAGTAGCATTTAATGACACAATAAGTATTTGCTGAATTTCTTGGAATAATTCAAAATTGAGTATTTGCTGAATTTTTTGGAATAATATAAAATTGAGTATTTGCTCAGTATTATTTGAGTCTATAAATAGTGAAAAACGAACCAGGCATAATTAAGCTTGGTTGATTTATACACTTTCGTCCAAGCTTATAATTTAGTTAATTAGGTTGCCTGCAGTATATAAATTGTCATACATGTATTCATTTCGCCTGATTATAATACTTTGGAAGTAGGCATTTGCTATGCTTATTAATGGTAGCATTTCATGACTCATTTTAATCTAAAAGCTCCAGGAACTTTTATTCACTCATGCACAGACTTTTATGAGCGTATTTAATGTTTGTGAGTCGGGTTTAATAAATTAGGCACAGTTTTCTTCCCTTAAGTGGTGTGATGCGATAAGAAAAGGTTTGCAATAAACCGGTGAAGGAATACGAATGTCAATCGACAACTATTGAAGGTCAGGAGCACAATTTGAAATTTCAGTAATTGTTCAGAGAAGATGTTGTTTTATGGAAAATGATCTCAAATCAATAAAACATGTTTAGCCATTTCAGTGCTGGCAGTTTTTTTCCCACTAAGCTGCATCAGTGCATTCTGGTACTCAATCATTTTATACCAACATGACAGAATGGTAACAAGATCAATTAATATACTAGCTGACAGGCGTCTGGAAATTTAATTTAGTGCAATTTAAATTTAATTTACGGTGGCTAGCTAGAAATTTATTAATCGATAAATCATAACATATTAATACATAAAAGTTTGTTTTGAAAGGGTACACTAATTTGATTTGCTTGTATTAAACACCTTATCAATAATAAACCTAATCAATAAACAACCAGCAGGATATGGGAAATAAATGCATGGCTAGGCCTATATATGGCAATATTTGTCATATTCCATACACGATATGCAAATTATCATTGTATAATACCTGTACAGTATATGACTGCAAACATTTATTTATATTTTATAAGATTTTCCAATAATGGAAGAAAGCATGCATATGCATTATTAATAAAAGTATGAATGAGGTCCAAATATTAAAATACAATACTGTACTCCAAAGTATGTACATTACATGAAATAGACAAATCAGAAATTGGACATGGGATATGGAAATACATTGACACTTACATTGTCATAATCATTTATTTGCCTATATGATCAAGCATTTCACAAATTAAAATACATGCCCATACGTATCAGATTTCTTATTTATTCATATATGCCATTTCTCATATAATGTACATTATATGTTCGCAAACATGGTCTTCATGACAAATGATGGACAGTGTTAAAAGGATTGCATACCAGAATAAGCTTTTTTTTCTAATTTTTTTTGCAATTTTATGGAAATATGTCTGTAAAGTTGACCACACCTTATGAACTTTACAGACATATTTCCTTGAAATGGAATATGCATATACATAAACAAAAAAATAATGCAAGGTCCTCGCGTATATTCCATTTATTCTTAACAGTTTCCAAAATTAAATTAAAAATAAATTTAGAAAAAAAGGCTTATTCTGGTATGCAGCCCTCTTACAGCTAATTTAAGTTATCGTTTTAGTCACACTTGGGATTTCATTCCATTTGGTTACTTTTATTTATTTATTTGTCGTGTACTCTGTGCAGGTCTACTTTTAGACGAAGACTGTTTACTCCCTAATGCTTTTGGAGGAATTCTTACAATTTCATTTCGCAGCAAAGCTCTTTGTCTCGATTGCCCATTTTAGTCATAATGTAGGCTTTCCTGGGTATATTTTAGGGCTTTTTTTCTATCTAGAGCTCCGTTTTGACCTCCAAATAAATACGGTCATATCACGGGTATTACTCTCTGCGTCATAAAAGCTTCGGCAGTGCAGTGGATTTTGACGTCATTTCCGTTGCAGGCAAAAAAAATATCACTTCCAGAATCGTATGTATTGGCTAACGACTGAAACAAATTCCAAGGGATGCTTAGAATATGTCCAACTCTACAAACACGCTTTTTGATTAAACTATAATAAAATAAATGAATTATTCATATTGCATAAATTGTTTTGCTTTCATATTTATTTTATATTGTATAGAAAAAAGTTATGAGCTTTAAAATAAGGTCATAATGTCATTAAAATGTCCCGAAATAAGATGAAACAATATGATATCATAGTTCATTGATATATAAATAAAAATACATGTGTGAATTTAATATGTCTATTAAATCTTAAATTCTGTGTATTCATGTATTTATTTATGCATTTTTTTCAAGTTCAACTGTATTTGCCTCTGAGCATTTGTTAGTACATTCTACAATAGAACCTGCCTAATATAAATTCTAGAGACGTCATGAAAGTATACTGGGGAAAATGTTATTTTAGACAGATTCATCTGTAAACATACTATTCAGTGTGTAGAGCTGCCAAATAGTGGATTTCCCTTTTTTTAATCCTTCCTTAGTCACTAGCTATTGGTTTACACAATATTTTACAGTTGTAAAATAGGGAATTTCCCATTTTTTTCAATCCTTATACATGTGTACAATTAAGTATAGATGAGTTGGTAATTATTGGGTATCACAAGTAAAATTTTGATTGCCCTGCATTTACCTGCCATTTCTTTTTACATGTTTGACATTTTTGATTTCATGTTTGATATTTTTTGCAGTTTCATTATTGATATACCCTTATCATTTTACACAGATTTTAGACAGGTTCTACTGTACTATGCGAAAACTGATGTCATCATACGTGAAATTTCTCATATACTGTAAATAAAACTTTTCCACCCAAATTATCCTTAACAAATAAACAAATGTGACAAGGATTACACTCTTGACTCTAGAAGAGCTAGTCCTAGCTGTCAAAAAGTTTATTCTGGATCAACTATATCCGAACCAAGAAGTGCATGTAGGGACAAATGGGAAACGACAATATTGCAATCAGAAAAAAAATCGATGGTTCCCGGTGTAGAGTTCCATCTTGCTTGAGTGATTCCACAGGAAAAAGTGCAATAAAGTCCCATGGAGTCACTTGACGGATGCATCTCTAGAGCAATTAACCCGGGCTTGTAGACCAAGGTTTGGGTTCGCTACCGACACCATGCAATTCCGATAAACAATTTAACCCATAAAGATGTTCATTACTTACTAGACAGGAGCCTAAATCCTAAATATAGGACCGCACGTGATAAACAAGTCGTATTGGCGTTCCTGTAAACACTGAAATCAGATTTCAAAGACAATGCTAGCTATTCACACGCCGATGCTCAACTTTTGCCAGTGATCATCTTTTATGCAATTTATCCTTTGTGAATTTAGTGAGATCACGCATTTTATCCACTTGGCGAGCACATCTATCTTACCAGGAATTTGGTGGATTTTTATTTCGTTATTGATAAACTGAGTTTTTTAGGAATATATATATCAATTTGAGGATAGACAAACTAAATTCATTACATAACCGCTTTCACGTCTGCAAACGGTTTATTCACAGACAAATACATGTACATTAAACTCACGTGAATTCCATTTATCCTCTGCAATGTGATTGTTCCATAGCAGGTGTTTTCTGAATTTGACCCTCTATTATAAATAGATTACCGTTTAAGTTCTGCTCTGATTTTTGTTTCAAAAATAATGTTCTAACCTTTGACTTTGCAAGGATGTTTACAATGATATATAACTGCATGCAAGATTCTATGCAAGGTCTTCGGTGGCATATTCGGCATGCAATCTAGTTAAGCGAATGATTTATTAATACATTTTTGTACTTCGTGACGAATAACAATAATAAATAATAGATTGTCAAGTATCTAAATGCAAAGAATGCAACAAATGGCAATGTCGAAATACTGTAAATCCAAATAATCATATCGGGTATATTTTTGTCACAAATACAGTGTATGCTGAAACACATTGTATACATGTAGATCAAGGCTGCCAGCATTCGTTAGGGCATGACTACATTATGGCCTAGCTATGGCCAAAACGCTTGAGTTACACATGTACATGTATATTCATCTTACATGTAGTCATTGTAAAAGACATGTGAATGGCTCCCAATGCGAATACACATGTATAATTAACTTCAATTATTGCAATTGGCAGCAGTTTTTTTAAGAAAAATCCATTACTAAGAAACCTGAATTCTGAATTCATAAAAATCCAGCTGAATTGCAGATAATTTGCACTTGGGTGGAAGACATGCAACAATCATGGAGTAGTATTTTTAAAAACGCGTCACATTGCAGTTGAAGTCAGCAAAAATATACATGTACATGTACATTTTGTACCGTATAATAGTAATTTAAGACATTCAGAATTTCAGAATGAATGTACAGAATGCAGTTTACTGATGAATTACAGTAAGGGTTGAAAACCTACATGTACATTACTTCTGTTGTACGTGTAATGTACATGTACATGTAAACTGAATAAATGAAGCACCACTATAGTTTTGTAAACCTCATTTAAGCAGTAAAAGTACAATGATGACCTTTGAACCAATGAAAATTCATTTAAAAGAATCCTTCGAAACCATATACTCTTCCCCTTAAAAATCTGGCACTTTGCCCCCTACCAAAGGCCATACTATATACTGACTGCAGGGTAACGAATTGAATTGAATTGAACTCGTTGAAAACTGGCCAATGAGTTTCTCTTGAAAGGTGCACTTTGAGCCATTTCAGCCTTGCCAATGAGAAGGTTATAACTCTTGACAAAATGCATGCCTTTTGAGCCATTTCGACCATTGTGAATGATCTAATTGCCCTTTTAACCAATTTTAACCTATGCTAAGGATGAGAATTTGAAAAGGTTCCTTGGGCTTGTTTGGTTTAGCTAGCCTTTACATTCATCCTGTATACTAGTATGTACACCATGTATATTAAAATACATGTAGTAGGTTCCAACTCTTAATTTGCTCAAAATAAAGCAAATGCAATTCTACTTCAATCAGAATTTATCTAAATTATTCAAAACCTCTGCAAAGTTATTCTACATGTCATGCATAAATTTAATTTTCCAGAATTTTTTTAAGAATAAAATTTATATTTGAAATACATGTACATATGTATGTGTAAATAATGCAAAACATTTTCTGAAGTTTACTGAGAAATGATGAATAGTTATGATTCCAATGTTCCATGTTGGTTACATACATTGTACAGTATAATATCTATGTTATATTTCAGATGATTTTGAACAATTTTTATACAATAAATGTATTCCCACAATGCATAATGGTAAAACTTTAAACAATAACGTAATGCTAGTAATTTCGTGGTTCAGTGGTTTTGCTCTACATGTACATTCATTTCCTTGCCAATGTTTCTATATTTTATGAATTTGTAAAGCTAAAAAAGACCCTTTGAAAAAGTGTCAGTTTCATCCAGTATTGCTCGTAAAAGGTTGCTAAATCCTTCTTTATACCATTTCTCCACTAGGTTATGAAACTGTGCTTCCTTTACCAAGTTTCATTGTAAAAATGGGGTCCATTCGACATTCTTTACTGATCCAGAAACGTGAGCAGGAGAAATGAGCACTTGGTGCTAATAAAATGCCTAGGAATATCATAAATTTCATGACATTTTCCAAGGCCAAGTGTGCCATAACAGAGACCTCATTTTCTCGAGATCTTGGAGCTCAGCCTGAATATTTTAACACCCATTTGACTTAGTTTTTCGACACTGACATACAACACGGCCATTTTTTTTTCAGTGCAAAACAAATCGATCTCTGAAAAAAAAGAGTAATTCATATGCGGGGGAAAGAGGCTTAAGGTCGACTGTCTAGAAAGTAGACCATTAAACACAAGAAATGCAGAAATGGGCGGAGAATAGCATGCTAGGTTTATGGATTTTCAAACAAGTTAACCACTGGGTGATCGGTGCCTATCTATTTCTAATGACAGAATGCTCACGAGTATAGAAACATGAGATCATAGTTTAATAGCTTTTAGTATACAGTAGTCATTTCTTCTGTAATATAAGAGAAACAAATAGGGCTTAATAGAAAACTCGAAACCTATAAGTTGCATGGAAAACAATAATAAATCCAATAAGAAAATACTACATACCAACGAAATAAATTCAGTACTACAACAAATATTAAAAGCTGTGTGGGTTGTTTGTCATACATGCACCTAATGTAACAACATTCTCGATTTTCTAAAAATCACTTTGTTTGGCAAGAACAACTCAACTGGTTTTGATTGATGTGAATCCAAATTGAAAAGAAATATTATCTATCTACCGAAAACAGACAACATTTGTAATGACTCAAATTACGAATAAGCATTTTGCAAACAATATAAAGTGAATGCAATCATATCCATGTTAAAACACATTCAATTAATATTACATTTCATAATATTAAACAATTAAATTTTCTGTTTGGATCTTAGATCCAAACTCTCATTAACCTATGACCCTAACCTATTTACTCCTGAACAGGCCCTAAATATAGTTTATAGGATCAAATTTTTTGGTAATTTTACAATGCATAATAATATGTAAAATATAATTGTGAATTTTAACAGTAATGCAGATAATGTACATGTGGTTACTGTAAATTATTATGCGTTGTATTCGCTTTAAAAAGTTTAAAAGACTTATTGAAAAGCATGTATGTAAATGGTTTTATTTCATACAAACGATGCTTTGCTTTCATATAAACAATGATTCGCTTTCCTTGAAACATTAGCTTGTAGTCATGAGAAAGAATGCTACATTTTTCTGAAAACTAATATCAAATTTATTGTGATGCATATTCGGTAACATATTTCTAAACTATTTGGTTATTGTTTCATTATTTGGAATTTAATTTTGTTTTCTAGTGAAGAGAAGTTTTAGATTTATTTGTTATCTTTACAAACTTGACAGTTGGCAAAAATACGTTATCACAGTTTTGCAGAACTGCTTCTTGAATTTTGAAAACACCATCCATTCTTGGATATGGGAAACCAGCAGTTTTGACAGAATGTCTTTTTTTGTATTCAATCGATTTTCGCATCACGTGTTTTCTTCTCGTTTTTATTTATTTATCGCAAATGGAAATGTTATTATCAATCAGAATACTCGAAACCACGAGGCTTGGCAAATCGATTCAAAGTTATCAATCTTGCATTTCGTTCTTTGCATGACAGTATGCTGGAGCACAACTTTTGAAAATGCCACTTAAGACTTCTTTTGCAAACAAGAATGATGAGTGACAACCACGTGAATAAGTAAATTTGTTCCTGGGTAGAATAATCGTATAGGGCCATATATGCCATAATACGAGCCCTGTGTCTGAAAACACTATTGATCATATGCAGTATGTATAATTTTAGCGCTCAAATATGTACAACTGGACAAGTATGGAGATAATGTACATGTATATGGACATGTATACTTAGTTGTGTGGTTATATGTAGACACATTGCTATATTCACATAGATTATCATTTATAGACACAAATTTATATATATGTATACATGTACATTTCCATGTGTAGCACATAGTCTATTATATATACTGTACATGTACATGTACTAATAGATAAGCTTATATAGGAAATGTTAAACATGGGCATATCAGAAATTACATTAGATATTTCTGACCATAAATATCTAATCATGCATCTAATTTATATCTAAAATTTCTGTAGTCGCATTTACATACATGTACATGTTTGTACCATATTAATAATTTAAATATTATTTTTTAACATACGTGTGATGTATACTATGAAATAAAATGCCATATATACTGTATAGTCAATCATTTTTTCAGGCATATACTGTAAATGTATAGGACAAAATATGATACATATAACTTTGTATATACATTATAGTTTCATCGGAGCAAATAATGTATCTCTGTAAATATGAATCATGTGTGAAAATATCATCTTGATCTACACGAGTATGGTCATGTCTGGACAACTTGTTATAAATATAAGCCGCATAGCGATATATTTTTTGTCCCTATCTACATGTACATTACATGTAATTTTTACCATCTACGGAATCTCAGCAAATTTCTTTTGAACATTCTTTTGAAATTGCATTTCATCATCATGATAGTGATTTTTATCATGATTTTTTTTTCAATAAATGCGGCTATAAAATGGCATGCATGGTTAGTAAATTCCAAAGCATGTTATGAAGTGTTAAATCGATCATATAAGATCGCATTTAGATATCTCAAACTTTAATTTCCTCAACGGCCCTAACCTTTAGAATCATATCTTGGGCAACCATCTTGGGCAACTTCCCGAATGTAGGTTAGCGGAAAATCCATAATTATCGATCAATTTGATTATATCTCACAATTAGTTCCGGTGCCTCCAGGATTTCGATTAAAAAACGGCCAGAAACGAATACCGTGACGAAGATGAATGTCACTCACGTCATAGATGGGAAAGAAGAGATAGAATTCATGGGCTTTGGAATGCGCATTCTTCACTACCCTTGACCGAGATTTTATCCGACAAAAAAAAGTTGATGCAAACAATTGACGTAAATGGGTACGAAATTCAAAAGCAAGGATATCTAAAATAACATCATTCCGCCTTATTTTTGAACAAATTTCACGGACTTTAAACTGAAGGATTTTACGGAAATAGACTGTCCAAAAATAAACGAAAACAACTTTATTTTTGGCATGACTTGTTCCACAAAATTATACAGCATACAACTGCCAATTGACAAACAAGGCAATTGAAAAAGCGTCACGGAGTTTCCTTAATCTTTTTGTTCAAGTATGCCAGGTGGATAATGTTTGCCCACATCAAATTTAACTAGGATTAAAAAAAAATTTGAAACCAGAAATTAAGGTGAAGGCAATGCAGCTTGAACGCCCCCTGCTAACGGCATTTCAATGAAGCGCCATTACGATATGGCCACTGAACACGTGACTGAAATGAAGTGCCGTTACGTTAGAATTAAGTGGGGGCATTCAGCTTTTAATTTCAGCCACAAGACATATGAAGTATAAAACTCATAAGCACATTATAGAATGACATGATATGGTAGTGACTAATTGAAATGTAGGCAAACACTGCTTGCATAGGTGTTTAGCGTGATTGCCCCCAAACGATTTTACCCACAGTTTTAGTCTTCTATATTAATCTTATAGAACTTCTGGATGGCATGCTTAGAAGGAAGAATTGTGCAATCAAAATTAATAAAAAAACATGTTAATATTAATTATGGTAGGCATATATATAATGAAGAAAAGTATGTAGGTTGTATATGCGTATGTGGTTATGTTTGTTCGGCAAAAACTTTTGATCCACTCATCCAATTAATCCCAAATTTTCCACTAATACTATTCAGCATCCCAGAAAAGTTATAGGTGGGTTAACAATCTTACAAACATTAACCCTTCCCCATACCCTCTCTTTTTATACTTACCCTTACTCCCAATATAGCCGTTTTGACTGAACCGTGTACGTTTCGTAAAAATGCAATATCACATGCTCCCCATTCTCACATCAACAGAAATATGGGTAAATCATGCCTGATTATACATGTATATACCTATAAACCATACACAAATTGATGTGCAACCCCGGTATTTCGGCTAGTACGAGTTCAAATGTAAAAGTTAATAGGCCCTATTTTAA
>JAQGCC010001411.1:0-23944 GCA_034698905.1 Xestoiulus laeticollis | reverse complement strand
CCTCCCCGACGGGGAATCGAACCCCGGTCTCTCGCGTGACAGGCGAGGATACTCACCACTATACTATCGAGGAGATATGTGTAACAAAGATGGACAATAGCATTTCAGAAATAGTTCGCCAATGACTTTGCTAAAAACACCATTTTGATATATGACAAATTTTACAATTTTCTTTTTTTTTTTAACAAAACACTAATTTGAGTATCCTCGTCTATTAATGCTAATTTGAGGGATATTAATAAAAAAAAATCCTCCCCGACGGGGAATCGAACCCCGGTCTCTCGCGTGACAGGCGAGGATACTCACCACTATACTATCGAGGAGATACATTTAACATAGATGAACAATAGCATTTCAGAAATAGTCTAAATTGAGGGATGTTAATAAAAAATTATAATAAAAAAAACCTCCCCGACGGGGAATCGAACCCCGGTCTCTCGCGTGACAGGCGAGGATACTTACCACTATACTATCGAGGAGACATATACTACAAGGATGAACAATAGCATTACAGAAATAACTCACGATAACGAAAATCTTTTATAAGGGAAATAAACGTTCATCCTTAGGATTTTTTCTTGTTCCTTAAATCCTAGGTTTATTTCGTGGATTAAGATTTAAAAGTTAATGCTTACTTACCATTAATTGTGTAACTTCTCACGGGTGAATCTTTGCGAATTTTAAACTCTGAATATTTGAGTGGATTGCCATTGAAAAACCAGGTTGTATTGGGAATAGGATAACCTGTAACCTCATACATCAAGCTGCTCACGAAATTACTTGCTGATGTTAGGCTTCGAATTTCAGGAGGAGCTGAAAATAACAATAACATATTCTATTCATCAAACTTGAAAGTACAATTATGATCGATGCATGCAAGCATAAAAGTATGGAAAACTTTCTAAAACCCGAATATGTGTATATGCTGGGTATAACTCAAAAAGTTGTCCATGGCAACAAACTTTATTAATCCATAAACAAAATCTTATTATATCAACTGTCAGACACCGTTAAACATTTTCGTTTGTTTTGACCATGGTTCACACTGACAGTAAAACCAAAATAATACATTGGGTTCATCTTGTAGACGCGAATAAATGCAACACGAGTATTAATATGCTGTCATGGAAGATCGAATTGAACAAGTTTTCGTATGATCGATTCGACATACTATCTCTATTGTAATTCAATCCCAGTGGGAAATAGATGAAGGATTTAGGATAGAAAAAATTGTGAATGAATTTCATATTCAGACCGTAAACACGAAAACATAACATATGTGCTGTATACATATTGTATATACAAATGATAGGTTATTATTTTCAAATCACAAACATCACCACAATGCTCGTTAGTTCATGAAGGATCACGTTGATAATTTGCCATTATTTATAATTAACCATTAATTGCCCAAGGATGCTTTATAATCAATACCAAAGTTTGCGTTAGTATTACAGCCGGTATTCTCACAAAATGTGAACATACCCAAGAGGAGATATTATGGAGTCATATAGGATTAGGAATGAAAGAATCAGCCTTAAAGTCCATATAACGAAACAATAAAAAATTCTATTACATTATACAATATAGTCCCAAGGCAGATTTTTCAGAAATCTGGACATTTATTCTGAGAAGTAAGAACAACTTTAATTGTATTCTTTCTGAGCAACGTACATTACTATTAAGAAACTTTCATTGTTTTTTTATGATTTTAATAAGGGCTTTAATGGGACTCGTGTGGTTTGGCATTTTCAAGTTAAATTTCTTGAGCCAGAAGGCATTGCAGTATGGCACTTGTAGCAATGCGGTAAAATGAGTCGCTTCTGCAGGACATGTGACCATGATGGAAATGTCATGCTAAAGACAATTGCTCCTCCAGGGAATGCTTCAATGGGAAAATTCATCGTAGTTGTTGTCATGGTAACAAAGAAATATAGCCATCATTATACATGTATATGTTTCGATCGTGTCATATATGCAATTATAATGCAGCCCCTCATGATTTTAATAATAAACCCTGGTTAAAAGTTGTATTGTTTCTTGGTCAATTGGTTTCTACTGTTTTTTGGCCCAATGGTTTCTATTGTTGACAATAGGATCCTTTTGTTTTATGTTGGTTTAAACTGTTTTAATTTAATGGGAAATGATCCAGCCAATACAAATCAATAAAAGTCAATTGAGTGATAGAAATTTTGAAGACCAATAGAATTTCTTTACTGTTTTCAATGGAATTTTTGACCAGGGAAACCAAGCAGCCAATATATGAGTTATTTTAATATTACATGCATGCAAATAACTACAAAATGTTTATTGCAACCTGTTGATACCAAATACGGTGATAATCTGGGTAGGGATTTGGCCATTGAAAATTCAATGACAACTCATAGGTGAATCCAGTCATAAATCCTTCTATATGTCATCGTTTTGAAACGTTAACATATTGTCAATTACTATATATAGGAAGATAGATAGTGAAACCAGCAGAAAATCCAGAAAACATGATTAATTATCTACAGGTCGATAATAAAACTGCTGCTGGCTGGAAGATATAATTCCTTTATTACTCGATTCAATTACTTTTTGCCTGGCACTTAATTCCTAACAGGCAACTTATTCCATTGCTAATGAAAATGGGTAAAGGACTTTCTATATTGTACAATGATTAATGTGAAAAAGAGCACTCCAGACTGACATAAACACGTATAATACAGAAGAAAACACATATGCACCTACCAGTAATTTTTAGTTGGATGCTCTGTATCGTTCTTCCTACATCGTTTTCAACAACGCAGTCTATCATTCTGTTATCCGCTCTATTAACATCCTCCAAACGAAGCACTTGACGAGGACCAGAGCCATTTTCTACTTGGAATTTCGAGTGAATACCAGTGGTATTCCAGAAAACCTGAAACACAACAAATTGGATATGTGATATGTTGGTAATGGATTTCATCTTGAAAGTTTAATCAAGCAGATTATGTCCTTCTGCAAGATTTTTTTTCATTTCAACAATAGCAGTCAACATTATTTGTAAAAATAATATCTTTAAAATTTTCAATCAATGACGTGCCCTTGAATAAAAGAGGGTAGTGAACCCATAACGATTATACAAATATGAACTTAGAATTCGAGAAATTATTAACTTAATTGGTGAACTAGTTATCAAATCTTAATCTTTCAATAATTTATTTAAGAATCTTCTTATATTTTGACAATAGCAGAAACTTGAAATCCTATTTAAAATTTGTGGGTAATTATTATGGACGAGGTAAATTATGCTTTATCGATAAAATATACATTTTATAAAAAAACAGAACTTGATGGGTACTAATGAAAATGTAAACATGTCTTTTCTGTTGATTACTTTCAAGAATTACTAAACAGATGATAGATTACAGTGCGCAAATGTCTACAAATACGGGTTATTTTCAAAGGTATTTCTACTAAACTTAATAACATAAAACATTAGTTATATTTGAATCAGATCATGTGTGAAAATCTAGAAAGTGCAAGATATTCCTTTTATCCTGGGACCCACTGCCTATAAGCTTGAACCGATGATGGTTCATTGGGAAAAGTAACGTTTATTTTTCCAATAACTTTATCTGTCTACATCATTACAAATGTAATAGGATCAGCCTAAACTGATTAGTCTAGTGGAAAATGGATACACAATTTCTATTCGATTACCTGCTAGGTAAAGGACCTCCGCCTATACGGTTTTTTTTTTTTTTTCCATTGCATTGCAAAATATCTGTATACACTGTATATGCAAATTTATGTAAGTTTGCACTTGCAGTCGCAATCTACCAGAATATTGAAAGGCTATATCTGAAAGCAATATCTTGATGTAATGAAGATATTAAACATGAAAATTGGAACCCATCTCTTGGTATTATGCGTTCTTTAACAGCTCTTTGGAAATATAACTCACGTAATATTCTCAATCGAGCAGCATAATGTCGAATTATACTCCAGAATTAAAAACCTTGAATTATATTGTAAAGTTCACATTTTATTTGTTTACGTGTACATATCAGCTATGATGATGTAAGGAATGAAGTAAAGGAGTGCATCATCAAAACCTCTTTATTAAAAAATTTTGTTGGAAAATTTAAAAATGTACCAAAGCAATCATATAGTTTTTTATCATTTGTTTGTTTATTGCGATTTATGTTCTGTTTTAAAAGTATTTTATTTGATAAATAAGTGTGGTCAGGGAATTTGTTATCTCCAGCAATTGTTCATTCTTAGCATGATAATGCATGTGCATCTACACAAAAAACAAAACAATGTTCTATTTTTATAAGTTGTGCATTGCGTTTTGAATTTATGGAATGAATCCCTTATTTTTCCACTTGCACTGTACATTTATTGCATTGCAAGATCTAAGACATGGAAAGGGAATAAAGATTCCACAAAAGCATTTATCAGATGTCAGATATAAGAACGTTTTTTCAGTGTTTGCCTTGAATTCGTGTGAGCAAAGTGCAAGGCACCTTAGTGCGTTGATAAGAGTATTATAGGCATTTTATGAGAGGTGAAATAAAAATTCTTGAAAGACCATTTCGAGACAGTTATGACAAACACCAATAGGCATTTAGGGTGCTGACATTCTATTCCAAGTGGTGAAATGGAAAAGCACTATGCGCAGAGTCGGTTTGTCCATTAGGCGAACCTAAGTTATCGCCTAGGGACAAAAATCCTATATTTGAGCCGAATCCAAAAAATAGTATAGCATTTACTGGATTTATATAATAATTTATAGGTACCACACCCCACTCTACAATGACGTCAAGACATTAAACTTTTAGTTGATTTTCTGAAGATGAAAAATTGTCACATCATTTCTTACTTTTTCAAAAAATTAAAATTATTTAAAATATAGAATTTAGATATATTAAAATAATAGAAATAAAAGTCCATATTAACAGAACTCACCGTTGGCGATGGATCGCCAAAGCCCTCACATTCCAAAGAAATATTTCCTCCTTCAGAAGATGTAACATTTTCAGAAATAATGCTTATGTTTGGTAAATCTGTAATTGTTCAAACATACAAGTAATTAGATATTGAAACCAATATTTTATTAGTGCTGATGCATATTGGATGAGTAAATATGGTCATTGTTGAAATACACTGTTTCATACATATAACTTTAGGAGCTTTATTTGTCAACATTTACTTAATCATTTTTTTGATAACGTATTTGCACAGATAATTAAACCTGCAATTTAGTCCACAGTAAGCCTGGCCCTATAGTAATCGGAATAACAACATTCTTAAACAAGTACCATTCTGTTTATTGTTTTCCCAATGTGGTTTGCAATGTATTAAAAAATCAGATAAAATTTTCAAAACATATTCCCATTTATTGATAAATTTTAAACAGTACTTTCATAAAATAATATTATATCTTGATCTCTAATTGAAGCAACGAATTCCTAATATTAAAAGATGTTTTACTTCCCATTCCACCGGGATCAATTTTCTTTGTAATCAATTTTCAAAAATTAATCAACCAAGATAATGTTTTTCCAATACTTTTTAGAGCAGCACTTATATGGTACAACAAAAACAAAAATATAATTTAATCTTCACGTACCACATGGAGCAATGGACGCATTATGCATTAGTTGCTTGGATCCATCAGTATCGAAACAGGTGATTAATTGAGGAGACGATATATAGCTATTGTTGTCAGAATTAATTATTGCCAATTGCAACCATTTGTTGCTGCAATTGCATGCCAATGGATTTCCATCTAGAGTTCTGTTGAAAATCGTAAATATGCATGGCTTTTATAACTGAACTTGTAATAACAATGTCAATTAATTGCATGATTAAGAAGTTAACTTACAACTCCAGCAAATCCAATCCATCAAATAAATTCCAAGAAATCATTGAAAGATCGGTTTTAATAAAATTTCTAGAAATGCAAATTGATCGCAATAAATCATACTAATTCGAGTAAAAAAATATATGAAGTACATTCTACATGTATAAGCAAGCTATAATTAAATATAAACTACGCCAGCACTATTATAACTCACAGAATAATTTTGATTACCTCTGATATCATAACAGATAACAGTTATATTAATTTAATTTAGAGTCTATATCCCAAAGAGAGAAGAAAGAAATATACATGTATATACATGTATGCTCGTATAATCAATCTAATAATATAGCATAAAGACGTATTTTAATGTTTATCAAAAATATGTCTACATAAGATAAGCTCTCACATTTTTTTTAATCTTGGCGAAGATCTAAAAGCATCATCTTCGATAAAATGCAAGCTTGAATTCCGAACAGTCCTAAATAAAAAACGGAATAAGTTGGCAAGTTTACTTAGATTATTTGGATCGTGTTTTCAAGGGAAAAAAAGTGGTAAAACATGCAAAAGTAAAAGCATTTTACATTTCAATGTTTCTTATCTTACTACAATGAAATCTAATTTCAATAGCATTTTTGAGATACTGTATGACAACCCAGGTGGAAAAATTCAATATGACCATATACATGTATGCCGAATATATGGCATAGATGGATCCAAGTATGGCTATATCCGAAAATACCCAAATATAACTAGAATTGCCATATATAAATTTATTGGATATGGCCATACTTGTATATACTTATCGCCATATCAAAAATTGTCAATATATGATTCATATGGATTTGGCTATAAATGCCTTCATATATTGTTCATGTTTAACAAAGTCCATATATGTATTTTATGAATTTGGACATACCTGTTTCAATATATGGCCAAACCTGGCATGAGCAACAAACAAAAAATATATATTTTTAAAGGAATAATGCGTATCATTTCATAAATAAAACATGTATACAATTTTAATGTGTATGTATGGGCATACAGTAGGCTATATGGAAAGATGTGTCAAAACTGGCAATCTGGCCATATATAGCATATATGTACCCAGAAATAACAAGATGTGCCATATATGGCAAATATACCCAAATATATGTCTAGAATATTAAGTCATATCTAGAAAATGTCATATATGGCCCTATATCTTTTTTCCACCCGGTAAACATACATAATTTCAATATTTTATATTTAATCATATAATAGGCCTATCGACTCAAACCATTTTACATATTATACCGTATTCAAAATGTAATGTATACTTTCAAATTATTTCATAAATGGGGATACAAATATGACAATTGTTTTATTTAAATACAATATGATAAGAAACGTTTTTGTAAAAAGAGATGTTCGAAGTGCTTATACTAAAATCCTTGTAAGCTTATACTGCATTAAATTACATTGCATTTACAAATGTGTTACGCCTGAAGAAATCTTCAGTCGTTATTAAATTTATATAATAGTCATATATCGTATGATAGGATTACAATAATTATCTTTTATACTATTTTTTTAATATAAATACATTTTGACAGAAACGATAATTCAGTGACATTTTCTTCCACATTATACTGATCCTATATCACATGCTTCACATGCATGCATAAACACGTAAGCATTAACGGTATTGTGTACTTACAGCTTTTTTACATGAGAATAAAATGCCATCATCCCACGCGTAATGCTCGTGAAATACGGTTGATTTTCTATAACGCTGAAAAAAAAAAGAAGAAAACAATGGGAAGTTTAGTGCATTAAAGCTTAAGTTTAGCAGCCTGAAACCTATTTACATGAGCTCGGGAATTCATGGTAAACAACACACAACAGAAATATGCTTACGCTTGGGCAGAAAACAGGCCTATTTTAAAAGTTATATTGCATAAGATGCTATTAAACTAAAAGCATCTGCTTTTGTAAAACATTTACATTCAAATGAAACAAGGCTTTAAAAAAATCTCTCATAAGCGCAATATGCATCGCATTTGCTTTTGAAAACTACAATTGTACTATTCCAGTCAAGCATAAGTTTAAAAAATCTTTATGTATATTCGTTTTGTTTACATCATAGTTCAGCACATACTCATAGTACATATTGGAGGCTTCGCATTTCGTCAATATACTGTGATACATGAAACCATGACTTTAATAACTTCGAGTTGAAGAAACCAAAATGAAAAAAAAAACTAATCCAAATGTTGATAAACTTCAACTATTTTCTTTGGAAATAGAAAACCGTCTTTTGGCTTTGACAAAATAAAATGAAATTAAAAAATACCAACCTATATCTTGAAATTGTTTATAAAAGGTTGGTATACATGAAAGTCGAGAAAACTTTACGAATATCTTTGAAAATTCTTTATCTTTCGAGGAGGCTAAAGTGTCATGTCTACTATTAATTTATAAGGGAATTACCCTTGTCAAACTCAGCAGTGCACTTAGTTTACTTTTCTGAATACTAAGTATACTTTTGAGTACACTTTATATGCATACTAAATTGAATACTTCTTTGAGTAGCCTATACTGAAATTGAAGTATACTTTTCTTAGTAGGCCTATACATTATAGTAAATTAAGTGTAATTAGAAGTATACGAAAATACAGGGTGTTTTTGAACTCAAGGTACAAACTCAAACTGGTGTTAGAGTAGATCAAGGTAATCATTTTTCACCAATAAACCTAGGGTCCAAAGGTCACTATTAAAAATTTACAAGGCTAAATGTGTAGTTGGTACATGGAACATTTAATGAGTTATTGAGTTGTGGCATCAAAATGGAAGCATACACAAATCAAGACCTGGCTAATATGCTGGGCATTTATGCATATATGCCCATGCAGCATTTATGGGCTTGCTGACGGCAATGCTAGATTGGCGCAAAAGATTGTAAGGAGACCGCTATCCAACCGGACATTTGCCAAACCCCAGGGCATTTCAGCGTGTGCACCTTCAACTTTGTGAAAGTGGGACATTACGACCAAACATGCATCACACAAGCAGGGGTAGACATGTGAGGACACCCGATGTTGAAGGAGCTGTCCTTGATGCAATGGAGGAGAATCCTGGCACAAGTTTGAGAGCTGCATGTAGCGCACCAGGTTGGTGTGAGCTCCAACACTGTGTGGGACATTGTGCAAGCCCATAAATGAAATGCATATTAGCCAGGTCTTGATTTGTGTATGCTTCCATTTCGATGCCACAACTCTAAGTAACCCATTAAATGTTACATGTACCAGCTACACATTTAGCCTTGTAACTTTTTATCAGTGACCTTTGAACCCTAGGTTCATTGGTAAAACATGATTACCTTGATCTACTCTAACACCAGTTTGAGTTTGTACCTAGAGTTCAAAAACACACTGTATATACTATAAGTATACCAAGTTGTTTGAATAAGTGCATTTAGTATGCTTTGCCAAGTTTATATCTTGGATTATTAAAGCTGATTTTAATGAATTTCATGTTCAACCAAAGTTTGTTATTAAAGTTATCGTATATAAAAAAAAATATCTGTTAGCTTGGTAAATGTCACGGTTCATTTACACGCTATTTTGGAAAATGCCAACGAGCCAATACTTAGTGTAATGGATTACGTTCATGTACCTTTGATGTTTTTTTTTTTTTGCTTAAGGTAGCAATTAAAATATCCATCTTATAGTTTCAGCACAGCCTAAATTAATTCGCTCATCAAAATCTACATAGCTCAAAAGCTTACATGTCTGCCTTTGTGCAAATATATAGAGGCTAATTACACAAGAGTATATTCCTAATCTTCCTATCAACACTTTCAAACTATTCCTATCTATAAATAATCTTTTTCATGTAACCTAAATCTAAACGTAGGCTATCCTTTCCACGCTGTTTCCCTTGGATATTAAAGGTAAACACGTAATTTGTTCTAGCCAAATATTGTGACTGCATGATATTACCTGATGTTATGATCGAAATATAAATGAAGTAAATGCCACAACACTCTCTGAATATGGTGACCACCTTTCTCTTTTGCAAATTTTCCATCGACAATGTTACCTAAAGGTTACCATATTTAAATTGAATTTTTTTTTTTATTTCATCGCCATTTTTTATATAATGACCATAACTGTTCACAGTGACCAACTTTTGGTGGTCACTTCTAGCAGGTTTTATTGTATTATTAATAAAACAAGTCTTTTAATACATGTATAATGATTAACTAAAATCAGAATTACTATATATCATTCCATCACTGTACAACTTTATATAGAATTCTGGATAATCGATTTCTACACTGTAGATATCAGTTTCCAAGTATAATAACTCATTAATAAGTTGAAACTGATAGGAACATTTTACCGGAAGTCATCAACCGATTTCGCATTATACGGAACATATATATAAAGTGTATTATTGTATACACGAATATGCTTGGGTATAGATGAATATTTCCGTTTTAGGAATCTCACACAACTTACAGCAATGCATAAATTACCCTTGCGGTTTTGGCATCGTTTCATACGTAAAATCTAATGGTGCACAACATGAAATGGATCTTACGAGCAAATAATTTCTAACCATCTATTATGTGTATGCAACAAACCACTATGAGACTATCATAAATCAAGAAGGAAAAGAGGAAGCAAATTTCGTGTATAATTTCCACTTTGTGTATACTTCTTTTGATATATGCATCATCACGAATAAAAAGCACAATGGATAATTGACTCGACTGTATTATGCGGTTCAAGCAAATATTTGCCATTTTTTAGCATTATCTTTATTCTCCCATATCTTTTTAGACTTTTTATAATGGTTCAATCCAACCAAGCTTTTTTATTCAAGATACTACCATCGCAAGGCGCGTTTAATTTAATCTTGTTAGAAACAATAACGTTGTTTTATAAAGCTCTCCCTAGGGAACTAAGCCTAAATGCAAATTAAATTGTCGAAGGAGAGAAAAAACAAGCCTTTGTACATGCTTAGAAGTTAAATGAATACCACTGTTTTTATGTTACTTAGCTGTTGTTTTATAGTAGAACTTTTCATCGATTCTTAGATGATAAATGTAATTGTCGCATTTGATTAGGAAATGTAAACTACATGTAGATGAAACACTCAAAGGTCAAAGTTAAGCTCCAGCTTGAATGACAAAACTCCAACTCAAATAATTTTTAAATTAATTTAATGAGTCTGATCCAGGATTTGTTTCGCATACCCTATTAATCGGATTTAAAACAGACAGTTTGATCGGTGTTTAGAAACGAAGATTGCTTTAATTGGAGTAATTGCTGGATTTAAAAGGATTATTTGGATAATATATCTTTCAAAATTAATTTTTTAAAAGCAAAGTAAAGTATTAACTCAAATGCCAGGCCACAATAATAATAATAATATCAAGCACTTTCTCTAATTGGAGAAAGCTAAGTTTTAAAAAGATTCATTTTGGTAATTATTGGTATTTTTTTTCAAAGGAATAAACGTTAATCAATTCTGTAATACCCTTTCATCATATATGAAATGCATGTGTTACTAAGTGTGTGCATAACACATTTCTTCATTAAGACATGCATAAATAAATGCTAAAAATACAGAATAAGGTTCGATGTGTGAAGCATGCATATATATAGAGTTGCATTTTGTTATTTAAAAAAAAAAATCAAAATGACCTGTCCATCCATATTACTCAAGTTGGACGTTTAAATTCTCTATGTCACAGCCTGTTTCGTGTAATTATACTTTGGCGGTTTATTGATGACATATTCCGCATTGTTCTCGTGGTTGGGCTGACTTTGCCAGCCAACTAATGTTGACAAGCAGTATATCAAGTGTTTTCAGCAAACCTAGAAATCGATATCGAAAATGACAAAAATACAAGGTAACCAACCGCAAGCTTGTTGAGTGCCAAATATGCCTTCTGCTAGATAGCCTGCATGCACATACATGTAGAACCAGTGATAAACTATAATGGAAATTTACATGTATTCTCACTGTTTATATTTGCCCTCACAAGTTTCGTACGTATAATGGTTTAACAACTACCAATCGTAAGACGTCAGATTAATCTTCATGAAATTACCTAGGGTATCATGCTGCAACTACATAAATAAATGCGAGTTGATGGACAAAATGATATTAACAAGGTAATATCATCACAACATGTTCCATAGGTCACTAAGTAAACTTACTGGAAATAAGTTATAAAAAAAATATATTTTATAGGACGTATTCAACTTTATATATTACCCAACTAACATTCACATATAGGGTATATAGCTATATATATCGCTCCTCATATTGACCCCTTCAACAAAAAGCTTTGTTGAAATGTCTCAATCTGGTCAAATTGAATTTTTTAAATCATATAAAATAGATGGACATTGACAGAATTGCGTTTTAAGAAATCTTGAGAAAGAACCTATGGCCTATAGCATTCGGCAAACTTTTTTCGGATATGGTCCAGAAAGGTCATATTTTAGGTCGTGAGGGCCAAAAGTGTTTTTTAGGTCTTGAAAGCCAAATCACGAATCTTTTCTTACAAAATAATTTATTCGGGATAATTTTAGTTTTCTTACCCCTGTTTAATATTAAATTCGAAATTATATTTTGGAAAGATTTCGGTATTCACGTACATTATATATCTAACCGAGCATTTACATTTTTAGAAGTTATTATGACATGGAAAATGATGGAAGACGTTTAATAAAAAACAAGACATTTTTCTAAATAAGTCGGTATTTGGACTTTTTCGCAAAACAAAATTTCAATGCACATTTTAATAACTGAAAATATAAAGAAATCAAATTTACACTAAGATTGGTTTTAAATTATATACATAACCAGACTATTTAATTTGCCTCCTGTCTGAGACAAGAAAATGTTTTAATTCATTTTGAGATTATGCCAGTGTTAAAATAACACAAATAAAAGTTTGAAATTAAGCAAATAATGTTGAGATTATGTATGCATGTAGCAGTAATAAAGGAAAATGATCTGATGTGAAACATGTTCAAAAATTTTTCAAGGAATGCATATTGTGCAACAGAATCCCTCCACAATGTCACCATGTCTTTATATCGTTATACCGTAGAGTGTAAGCTACAAAACGTAATGTAAGATTTCAGGAAGTTTATACAAGGCAGTAATATATATAAGCTACCATTACGAACTCGGTTACGTTTTACAATACTCGAGGGGAAATATTCTCCAGCAATGACGTCATCTTTTTCTAACATGGATTCCCATTTTGAAATCTTCCGATTTTTCGTTTCCATGGTGATTTTCTTTAATGCATTTGCGTTGTTAATTTCCTCCAAACCACGCAGATTAGTTTATTATTAATTACTAAAGCGTTGCAACAAAAGATCTTTAACGAGCTCTTAGAAATTCTATGTAATATTCCAAACCATTAGAATTTTGGCCTTGTCAGGCTGAAATGCAAATGCAAAACGTCCTATTTCGCCCTACAGCAATCTAAAATTCGTAGAGCAAACACATGAAAACACCTTCCTTTAAATCCGAGAAGAAAATATTTGCTCAGAATTCAATTTGCAAAATGGCTGACACCCCCTACCCAAGCACATAAGCAAATAGCCCTTTATATGATGACTCGGGGCATTTCACTTTCCAATGGCAACAACTTTTAAGCGGCAATATGTGCCCGAATTATACGGGCACGTTTTTTCAGTCCTATACGAGGTCCCTGGCCCCCTGTAAAAATATAAACCTAGTATCAAATCGCGTTATCGTATATATGGGCCACTATTACCAGAGACATAAAGTGCGGGAAAATTACCCTCCCCAGCTATGCGTTACTTTTTTTATCTCCTTTGGAAATCCATTCTCAAAATTGCATTTTTTTTTCAACGTATCCTACGATAAACTGTAGTTAATAAAGCAAGCATTATACGAGATACATGTAATGTATAATCCAGGACAACCAAGCTACTTGCACTATCATAAGAAGATAGCCGAGTAAATATTTGTACATTTTTACACTTTAAATGAAAAATTTGAGTAGTAATAAAGCTTGGATCATTCTAAATAAAAGTTAGCATAAAAAGTTAAATTAGCAGTAAACTTTTGCCATTGCGTGGGTTTGTACTATGACATTTACGTGATGGAAAATTTGCTGTTCATTACTCCAATACATAGATATTAAAATCGTTAATTACGCATCGTGTTTCGTGTTATTTTCAAAAAAATGTTAATAATTACTTAATTAAACATTCGAGTTTACATTTCGGTATGTTCAGCAGCAGCTAATTAATGCTGAAATTGATAGTACAAACGAGTTTTAATTAATCCATTGGAAATGGGTGAAATTTTAATGGATTTCCTCTGGCAAGTTTAGAATTTATAGAACATATACACGATCAGTTGATAAAATGATTATACCAGAGAAGTAGTAGTAGTTTTGATTTAAAAAATTTTGTATCTTGTATTTCTTCCAGAGATATAAAAAAATTGCACAACTGGACGACGATGATAATATACTGTATATATAATTATAGAATGTTTGTATTTTGTATTAAATTACCTTTATATATTGCACTGCTGATATTTGTTTAAAATTTCTAATTTAGAAATACATAAACTACATATAAAATTATATAAACTTTAAAATTTATCTTAATTATTTAATATATCGCTTTCCCATTATTGGTATATATAAGATTTATACATTTTCCAGTTTTAGATAAACGGTTTCACTATTTTTTATAAAAACAAGTTTTAAAATTCTACTTAATTTCCAGCAAATTTACCTGTAACAAGCTTAATTAATTACTATTCTGGACGATTTTTTTTTCAGTCAAAACATTTAATAAATACATGTAAATCAATTTATATTTCTGTGTACATCTATGTATATTATCATTGTTATTACATGTACCTTTTATTTTTATAAATCCGTATATCACGATTTGATTTCTTAGGTCCCTTGAATAGCGTTACATGTATATGAAAATTCCATTGTACACTATTCCCACTAAAGCGATTTACCCTACACTACAGAACTGTTATGCTAGATTGCCGTAACTCAGGGGACTTTCAACCAAATTCCAGTGTTGATTTTGATGTAAATACTAGGTCTTACCAATTATTTAAAAATATATATTCCCTTTATCGAATGTTTAACATTTTGTATTAATTAAACAGTTGCTGCAAATTCAACTTCTTTATCATGGCAAATGCATAATGCATTACGCAAAAGTCTACTTACATGAACGTCGTTTCATTACATTTTACTACAGGAAATAACGAATTTCCAGTTTAAATGTTGCATGACTCCTACAGCGTAATTTTATCTAGCAATCTTGAGATACGATTAAATTCTAAGCCCTATAGATGTTGTTGAACGATACCCAAGACGAAACAAAAAAAAAAAAAAGAAACTAAAAAGTGGTTATATATCCAATTCGCATAAATACAATGCGCATCTGGTGTTGTAGTTTGTAGATGGAATAAATAGGAACCGACACCCACATGCACACGTTGCTACAAATATAAACTCGAAACAGCAGAGAGATAAAATTGATGGTTGACTCTGCTATTAACATTCAAAAGGACTTATGTGCTGTGAGTTAAATAGAAATAACACACAATCGCACCAATAGCAGATGCATTAAGAATCCATACGAGTACAACTTGCTTTGAATACAAAATAAAGTCACAGGAAGCCTCGCAAATAATGGACTTTAGTACTGTTCGTTGGGTAATGTATAGAGAATATATGTACAAGGATTCTTATAACCTCACAGCAGATTTATGAAACCATGCTAAAAAGGTTTACTGTGCAAAGGAAAGACTTGGAAATGCCTTATTGAAGAATATAAGCCTATGGCTCACGGTAGAAAAACTTAAATCCTAATATGCTTTGGACAACCAGAGTGGTTAGGATTATGCTACTCTGACAAACCTGGTTTGAATTTCATATAAAATTGTTGACAAAATCGTCAATACATTTCCCTGGCGGGTGATATCGCATTACCAATAGATTGATAGTTATAAAAATGGGGCAAATGGGATAAAAAATGGCAAAAATAAGACTTCAACATGGTCAAAATCACAACTCCATGCTTTTGGAATGATGACTAAAAATTGAGACTTTTTATTTGAAATATAAATATCTGCTGCCAATTGAACTGGAAATATATGCTCAAATAATACGCAGACATCCTTCAGCTCAGAATTGATCTCATTCACGAAATGCAACTGGCAAAAAATGTCAAATCAGTATCGTGATATTCCAGATTGAGAAGGGAAAAACAACATTTTTATATTAAATAAATAGCCGGTGCCTTATGGGGTGCAATCGAAAATATAAATTGGATTTATATACCAAGATCTCGTATTCATATAAGGTAACTACTTCAAAAATTCCATCAACTTTTATAGTTGAAGATCCACTAAAAGTAAAGAAGACTATATTATTGACATTTTGCTTCAGGTAATTCGGAGTCCAAGTGTTATTCGATCTAACTCAATCTATCATTTTACCTTCAGGATTGTTAGGGTAAGAAAAGATTTCTGATAACTTAGTAGGGTTAACATTTTAAGAGAACAGGGTTAAGATTAAAGATCCCACACTATAGCATTCTGCATGGTTTACAATAGCAGAAATATTAAACACTTCCCTTTATGTTAAAGTTAATCCAGTTAATAAATACATAACATAAGTTCATTGATAGGATATCTACATATATGATTTATAAACTAACAATGCATATACTTTATCCACATTACCACAACAATTACGACGCTACTTTGAAAACTATGAATGCATATCCATATCCCTAATCTACATTATTTTCTCTTGGTCATTCTGGAAGGGATTTACTGCAATGAAAGGCGCTTCCTGGTTTAACAACCATGGTGAAAACAATGAATCATGTAGGATTTATTGAGCTTTTGTTGGATGAATCGATGCCATGGCATTAGTCCACAACAACAGGTACAAGCTATCAAAAGCGTTGGTAGGAAAGATAAAGAAATAACTGCATATTAAACGGCCTTTTTGTTTAACAGATTAATAGTATATTCCACCTTCAGAATATTACACGCTTTTATAAATCAAAGGGAATAGCAATTCATTCAAGTTTCTTTGTTAAGGGTAGCTATAGCCATAAATCATTTTATATAAACTCGCCCAAGTATTTCTATACAATAAGAAAGGTGGTACTGTACCACGTACTAAATCTGACATTAAAAATTTCAGGATAGGCTAATGAAATTAATTGCATTTGTATGAATTTAACCATAAAACCACAATGTAGCCTACGTAAGTCACGTACACCTATATACATGTAATGTTATAATATTAACATAACATGGTGAAGCAAGCAGCTTTTCCACTTGTTGTTTTTGTGGCACGATTTTTTTTCAGATGGTTATAATGATCGTGTTTAATATTAAACGAAATCGTAAAAAAACACGTTTGGTTATTTTTACAAACCACGTACTGGAAACATTGCTCTGTTTACATTTCATTAATCAACAGAGATCTACTGTTTAGATGGTTTATATTAAGCATAGAATAAAAAATCTTCATTATTGGCCATGAATATTCTATCAAATTATGTTAGCTACAACTATGTGTGTAATCTGTGCAATGCTATGTTCTCCCAATTAACATGTTGTTCATCATTAAGAATTTATGGGATGCGAATATGCAAGTCATGTTTATGAATTTTCGTGCAATAAAAAATCAATACATTTTCCCTAAGGTTGCTTTTATAAGATTTAAGGTTGATGTCGAAACCTAATTAATGATTGTCATGGAAAATAAAGAATACAGAAACTGCTTCCTTAAAAGAGAGGAAGGGAAATGACCGCAATGTTCTTAATATCCTATTCTCATATACTCATTCTATTAGGAAATTGTCTCCAAGTAAAATATGTTTTCCAAAAAAAAAAAAAAAACACTGTAGAATAGTTTGCTAATAAAAAATGCAATCATACGTTCATATTCTGAATAAAGTAGGGTCTCTTTTCGATGTTTACGTAATTTTAATGAATTAATTTAATAATTCCTTTTTAGTAATCTCCATAAACCCACCCAAAGCAGTAATTTGTGTTTCCGCAAACAATTTCCCTAACGGATAACACGGTATTATAGGATGTTCACATCATCATTACGTTATTATTTTACATAAAGTCATATAGGTCTAAATAAACACGAAAATTCAATTATATTATTCTGCACCACATTCACTCCTATATTTCATTCCAATTCAGAAATTTCATCTGGCATTTCTATTATCTTAGTAATTTGGCCTACATCCATATGGCATCAATAGCATACAAGGTGATTTTAAAAAAAATTCCTCGTATACCAGAAGGTGCACAGAAAAGAAATTCTCAATATCTCAAGTGCAACTATAATACACATAAGGCCCCATTGTGATCATCTAGGTCTTGTGGAGTTTATTCAATAAAAAAACACAAAAATGTAGTGAATACAGTACATGTATATCAAATTCAATAAGAACGTTATTTTGTTGCAACTTGCAAACAAAACATCAATATTCTGAAGAAGAAAAATAAGTTCGTGTTTATTTCTAGTCTTCAAACTCCATTTAACAAATGGATCCATATTCTGTATACGAAAATGAATCATTCAGTAAGGAATGATGTCTCATTTAAAAATAGTATTTTTCGAAAAATTTTAAATCAATTGCAAGATATGATTAGGTTACAATTGCATAAGCATCATACAATATTAGATTACAGCCTTAAAGTCTCGAGTGGCCTAATCCCCTGTATATCAACTCAATTTTTATTAAGATGTGATTTTCTCATTATTATTATTGATTACCGTTTTTCTATTATAACTCCCTGAACTGTAGCCTACGCTCTCCAGTCAATGTCAGTACTAGTAAATGTTGATACCAAACTCTTATATGAAATATAATTTCTTGATTGGTTTCAACATGGCGGTATCCTGTTTACATTTAATATGAATATACAGCATGTCGTTTGATCTATACCCAAAAAAGACAGCCTAAAGTGTATAAAAAGTTTAGGTAAATATATAATAGTTTATATATTTGCAATTTCTAAATATTAAAGATATATCTAAATACATTATAGGTCGCATCTTATACATCATACTTTAAAGCTATCATCATCAATAAACATGGATTCAACCCAAGTTGGTACTGAATTTTAAATAATTTACAAATAAAAATTATATATGATCGAAATAAAATTGTATTATAGCCATCCAAAAAACTTTAACTATATGTCAATTTATGAAAATGAGTATGCATTAAATTAAAACAATGGTAAGTTTTGTTATATAGTCAACCATTCGTTATAAATTATCAAAATTAATAAAATCTCTTACAAAATTAAATAAGTATAGAATATTTCTCGAAGTTCAATATCAACAGAAGAATCAACATATATATCTTGATATGATATTACAAAAAATTGTCATCCTAATGTTAATAAGTTTTTGACACATGACTAGTTTGTTATTGCTAGATTTATCAACTTGCACATTCTGCGTAACCTTATAGGTTTTCTATAATTGAGATTACTTGATAACAATAAAGTAAGCGTACATAATCGGCTTAAATCCTTGTTTGCCAGATTGATAACATAATATCGCGGTTTACTAACAGCGCCTGTAGTTCTGACAAGTGAACGAGCACCATTAATGGTTTTCCTTTGGTTTGTCATTACTATATATGCACGTGGAGGAAATCTTAGGAGTATTTTATAGGTTCATTAGATAACATGTGTGTCAATGTCGTTATTCTTGCAAAAGGCAATCAACCGTTTTCATTTAAATCTCCAGTTGTCCATTAATGCCTTTGCTATTCATTTAAGGCCAAACACCCCCTGGTGAATACCTTGTTCGCTTTTAATGGCGTTGCTGCTAGCTTGTTACGCACTAATGTCCCACATTATATCAAACAGTAATAAAACGGAGGCAACAGGGAACTCTGAAATGTCACCAACTAAACTTATTGTTCCACGTATATACGTTACAATTTTTAAATGAGAAAGGACCAAAACAAGGTCAACTTGCATCAAGGGTGCATGACAAGAAACGCTGGGATTTTGAAATGGGTCACCCAATATAAACTAAAAATGTTTCATATTCGCATTCCATTAGTAACTCTTACAAAATTCAATAAGTATAGAATGTTCCTCGAAGTCCAATCAAGATTTAACCAAAAAATTCCATATTTATCAATGAAGAATAAGCAACCGAAACCGCATTGTTGGTTGAGACATTGTATACATCTTCTAAGAAATTCAATTTATAAAGAAAACTAAAACGAGAATCATGTCCAGCATCAATATAGGTTCAGCTGGTGGTTACTGTATGGTCAATATATATGAACTTTTGCAAAAATAAACCTATAGTTCAAATTACCAATAGGAAGAAATGAGATTGCAAAATAAAAAATACTGTGATTTCTTAATATAAGCTTATAGTATAGCAAACGTCAGAAAATCAATCTGTGAATTTTTAAGAAAGTTTATAATACATTGTACAAGAATTTCAAAAGCGTCTAAAGTTATTATCTAAAGAAATACGCTTTGTGGCTTTATTACACGTATGAAGAATTTCGAAAGGAATTGTGAACCCCAAATATTGCAGAAATACGTTCACATGCAAAACCGAGCTAGTTTTAATACGAACATGCTTGGCGTGTTTTATACGTTGTATGGATTTTAATGCTTATTGCGCCCTATGCATTGGCATGGCGTATAAAATTTACCACATAGTGACAGCCATGAAAAAAAGAGTTTCTCTCTTCCTTTTCTAACTGACGTGTTCACCGAAGCATCTGGTAAAGACCAGCAGAGCAAATCAAATACATATGCAAAAATGCATTTTGAGCATGCAAAATAAGTGACACCACCACATTTCATGCATGTACAGCCAGCGTGTCTTTTTCCTATGCATGTCTGCTAATAGAAAAAAAAATTAGAAAAGTTTCTTGTCTGAAAAAGTTCTGGCCAAGTCTAATTTATTATGAAAGTTATAATCCAACTTGTTATGCAAGTTTAAAAACAATATTTAGATAAGCGCTGAAGCAATTTTTCAAATAAGCACCATGGGCGTTTTGGATGTAAACAAACTAGCTGACTCTGGAAATTCAAACTACTTTTTTCAAAAACATCAATAAACTAAATCAACAAGAAAGAAAACATTTTATGCTATTTCAAAAACGTAAGCAAATGCATAAAAACATACTACAGTTGTAGCAGTATACCATTGATGCTATCATTTTTTTGCGAAGTTGTCTTTCTGCTTTTCTAAATATTTTTTGAATTAATAACGTATACTCTTTCAGAACGTAATTCATGTCCTCATAAATTGTTAGGATGAACTCTCACTAAAAATATGCTCTAAATTAAAGTATTACATATAGATAAATATATTTTACTGTTAATTAATCTGCTTTAAATAATTTAAAAAAAAATTCTTGAATGCTTCCTGATTTAATTGCTTTTTTGTGATGATAGTAGGCAGCATGCAGGCATAAATATAGTTTAAAATGTTCCAGAAAGATTATACATTTGCCTTTGTTAAACGTTAAATGGGAGCAGGAAAGTTGCAGGAAATTACATGTATTAAATTATTCCTTAGAAATGTAACATACACTATGTACAAGGGTTACTTAAAATAATAAAAACACTTGTAACATATTCCTATACATGTACATTTATAGGGCAAGTCAATGAAACCACATGCTACAGATTCATATGCATGTGTCAGATTCACATGCATGTGTTGAACCATCTTATTTATTCAATTCAGCCCCAATCTTCAATCTAATGGAATATCGGACTTTGTGAAGCCCATGCATCGTCAAGTATGTATGAGATGGAAATCTGTTTCATACTCTAGTTCCAAAAAGGATTGAAATTGTAATGAATATATATAATATATACATGTATAAGATAGCCTTACATACAGGGCTTATATCATATCAATATATTCCATCAATTCGTGCATCCCTGCATACATATTGCAATATAATGATCGTTATGACTGATTTAATTATGAAGTCATGCTAATTCAGACTGAAGAATTAACTTAGTGGGGAAACGGTAATGCATTTCAAATCAAATTTCAATAATTTGACATTATGACTTAATGAGGCATAGAGCATTATACACTAGTCACATATAAAATGTGGTGAAATTAAGAGTTTCAAGCGTTGATTATAAATAACACAAACCTCACATTTACCCAATTCTGGACATATATTTTAACCAAAACCTGAGTTAATAACTGTGACCCAACTTTGGGTAGCTTAAACCTAACATTTGTTTGTTACACTTAAATTCAGCCCAATGTTGGCAAGTCCATATAGCACTCAATATTGGGTTGAATTTTAACCCAACGTTTTTAGTGTTTAGGCCAATGCCACATAATGTATTACACATATATGCAAAATAAAAATTCTAATACATGATTGTACTCTCAAAATAACTACAACAGTAAATAGGACTAAATCCTCTATCATCAGGAGCGAAAAGGAAATTTCTATACAATTTCTTACACCAGGAACTATTGTATATATTTGCAGCCCGTATTACATTTACTTGGCTAATGGAACATTTTAATATAGAAAAGTAGGCACTTCTCTAAATAAATAGCGAATACTCAGTCGCATTACATTTTCACAGAAAAGTTGGAATGGATGTTTGCAAATACAAAGTCTATATAAAAAATTGAACCACCGTGCAAGTGTGACAGAGTGCTACACATTTATTTTTTATAAGCATGTATTTGAAGCAACACTTAAAGTCGAGATGCATTCATTTTAGTTTGTCAATCACAGAAGGGAATCCGAACACCTCTTCCTAATTTTATTATTCTATATAACGTGCTAATGCGTATGGGAGTTCACGTACATTTCCAATATAAAAAAAACCATATTCAAATCTTACAGGAGAATACAATTACGATATAAAAGCTTCGGAAGTGCAATATAAACACTATTATGTGCTCGCGCAAATTTCACGAATCTATATTTCATTATATCAAATTCACTTTTATTAAAATTGCAACAAGTAAAAAAAAATGTTTTATACGTTTTTTATTAAATTTCCTTCCTGTATCACATTCATGAACTTTAATTTTTGACATCAGGCACATGGTTTCATATAGTAAACTAGAAAATAACTTTTATAAATGGTGGGCTTTTGAACTTGCTTTTCCATCATAAAACGGTCAAAATACTGGCAGTCACTACCACGAACATGAATGTATAGTGACTTAATAATCGTTAGAGCGACATTATGCGAGGATACAGTTTCGAGGAAGTCTTCCAATTGCAATTTCATTTTCCTGACATGATGGAGTGACGTTTGAAACAGGACACGAATCCATAATTCAGACTTCACAAAACCGGAATTCACCGCGTATAGCATTACGTCAGAAGGAATTCTCTATAGGTTATTATAGATTGCCTTTATGTATTGTACTTTATTAGATTATGGTACCTTTATGCGCCTACCATATTATCTTTTATTTATGAATGAAGCTATACGTAATGTTTTTGCTAAAAATAAATTGGATGAGACAAAATAGACGTGTTAGTGCATACCAAAATCATTTTATCAGGCATTTATTTATTTGACATTCCTGTATAAGAACTTTGGTCATATGGATTTAGCTCCTTAACCATGCATGTGCATTTCTGCGGTTAGTTGAAATGACATTAAGATGAACTTTAAATTACAGTGAAATTCGCTTATAACGATGCCGGAGACAGCGATACTCTGGGCAATGTGTTAGGTAGGCCCTATAGCATGCACATTACATGTATACGTTTTATTTTTCATAAGTTTCGGATATAATTTCTTATTCTTTATCTTCTTGAATATCGTTATAAGCGAATTCCACTGTATAACTTTGTACGCTAATTAACATACATACTATAACAATTAAGCAGGCATACATGTACATGTAGGCCTATACAATTCATAAACAAAGAACATTTTATGGCTAAACTAAGAATTTAAGTACACTGTTAAAAAATTCCGTAAATAATACTGTAATAGTGCCTTAAAGGTTGAAGGTATTATACCCTAGAATGTATA
>JAQGCC010001410.1:0-23944 GCA_034698905.1 Xestoiulus laeticollis | reverse complement strand
TAATACTCATGTGAGCAAGAGCAATGCCATCTTGCTCGTACTCTCCCAACTTTTCATTCATTGTACGGCCCTAAGTCATCGCATATGTGACTAGATTTCCTTGCTATCTGACCTCTGACCTCTGATTCAGAAGGTGTGAAGCTTTGGACCCAGCATATTGTGCTGTATTCACCAGATTTTTTTTAGACGCCATCTATAGGATAGCAAATAATACGCCTAAATTTGACCTTTGACCCGCAGGAATGATGGCGACGCATTCCACGCCATATCCGTCTATCCTAACTAGATAACGTAACTATAGATGGAAATGGTATGTTATACAGTTTAAGGTCATGGGGTCATTTTGTGTTTTAAAGTCTGTTTGTTGATACAAAACCAACACAAACCAGTTCTAGCATTATTAAATTTTGCACCTGTCATATTAGACAAAAGAATTAAAGCACGTGACGTATTTTTAAATAAAGTCCATTCTCTAATGTTTGAATCATTTTGGTCCTAATATGCGTTTTATGTGCTCAATTGGATTCTGCAGGGTCAAGTATCGTTATAGCGTGCTTGACCTCTGACCTTCGCGTTTTCTTAACATGACGGGAACTATTTTGATCTTTGACATCCGGGTTGTGTACCCATATTTGATACCGCTGATCAGGAGCAACTGAGCCACGTGATCGTATAGCGTGACGTCACGACTATGGCGTCGAAGGCAGACATACTTGACCTCTGACCTCAGCCTCGACGTCGCAGGTTGTGGGAACCGGCGGGTTCCGAACCCAAAGGTAAACGGGTGGCGACCCGTAAGAAAATACGGCCCCAGCGCCCTCCGTTTAAACCAGAGTCTGTTTAATGACTGGTGCAAAATCCTAACTAGCGTGTCTATGCAGCTGGTGGATGAAAGGCTAAGGGTCATCCAGATGGAATCGGACATATTTGCCCACTATCAGCAAGGGAGCGTAATGAATGTGGCGATGATGGGGACCAATCGATATGTGCAGCCCCCGGGGTAGAACCCCCACCCCAACCCTCGTCGGGGATCGAAACTAGGGCCTCGTAGCACCTGCCCCGTTGGAGTGTGGGAAAGTCAGTCCAAAGTCGCTCTCGTGCCCCGTCTCCCCCTAGCCGGGTTCCAACCCTGGAAAAAACCGGGGTTTGAACCCGGCTTTGTGGCGAAATGGATTTCTGATAGTCGGTGTCCACCCTCTCCGTTCGAAAACGATTGGGTTCGAAACCCTGCAAGCCATTTGTCACGTTTGATGGGGTGTTTGGCGCGCGCTATACCTTCCGGGTTTCAACCCCTGCTGCGTTTTTTATGTAAGGGTTAGCGTCTTCGGAGATGAACCTTGGTGTAAAAGTGTGGGTTAAAAATGAAAGCAAAAACTAGCAATCTGGTCTGTTCTGAGTGCAACAAAAAAATTCAAAATATAATGTAAAGGTGCATTAAAAATAAATTGGTAATAATAACATTCTATAGCTCACATTAATAAATTGGTATCTGCATGGTTGTCAAACCATCAACACTTCTCACTTCCTGTAAACCATTTTGACAATATTATATATAGGTTTTTGACAATACAAAACTTTATAAAATAAAATTATTAATTATGAATCTCATATATAATGAATATTTTACTACTTAATTTTAGCTTTTTAAGCTTACATGCATGTAAGCTTAATTCTTGTTGTAGTATATCATTTTCCTTTTGAGTCACTGTATAAAATATTATCCTAATTTGATTTGAGATAATGTACATAACCTTACTCAACTTTCTACTTTGGATTCCTTGTGATTAATGAATGATTAAAATCAAAACATTTTATTACACTCAAGAGGGTTGCATACCTGAATAAGCCTTTTTTTCAAAATTATTTTTTTAATTTAATTTTACTGTTAGAAACTGTTAGGAACAAATGGAATGTAAGAGGATCTAGCATAAATATTCTATTATTTGTTTAAATATAAGTACATGTATGTTCATGGAAATATGTCGGCAAAGTTTACCAGACCATACAATTATTAACTTTACAGACATATTTCCATGAAATGGAATATACGTATACAAAAACCACAAAATTTAACAAATAATAGAATATTTATGCTAGGTCCTCGTACATTTCATTTGTTCCTATCAGTTACCAAAATTAAATAAAAAAATTATTTATAAAAAAGGGCTTATTCTGGAATATAACCCTCTTTAATAAATTTTTCGGAAGAATTGGAAATGTTGTATTTTATACACTTTTTTGTTAGCCTCTTGCACTACAGTAGCTATATACATGTACATAAAATAAGAAATTCGGCTCACATAAACTGCAATAAACTTTAATTTTATAAGTTTAAGAACCGCTAGAAACTTTCGATAAATCAACATTGTTTCAAAGATAATCTTTGGCACATCGTATATATTTTTCAATTTTTTTTTTCAGAATTCGTTTACTATACGTTCTACATCCCTAACCCGTATATACATGTACATGTACGTGTAAACATTTCAAATTAGGCCATCGATTCAGGTAAGGATAACTCCAATTACCTCGTTGACTAAAATTACTCAGCATAATTGCACGCCAGCATAATTGACTAAATTGTTCATAGCACATTTCACCTTCTAAAAAATTCTAGTGTTATTTTACTCCCAGTTAGCCTATATTGATTAAACATGTTAAATACAATATTTAGAATGGAGTTGGAGTTCATAACACTGCTTTTACAAGTTGCTTTTGGGGACATTGGAGAACTTGGAACCAAAAAAAAACATGGTGTTAATAACCAACTCGACCCTGGGAATAGGTCGAAAACGACATATTGCGCGCCATACTTAAAGGACCGTTTAATTTTCTAGTACCCTTCGTATTATCAGGATCTCTGTTATAAAGGGAGTCTTTACCCCCACGTTACAAAAGGGGGAACAATAGCGTCCCCTTATTGACATACGAATCCTGTCGGCCTATGGCACATATTGCCCTATCCCGCTGGTGGCCTCCATGGCAGAGTTGATTTGGAGAGACACCAGAAGGCCCAAGTGTTCCCAGCTTGCCCATCCATATGTTCCAATATGTCGTGGGGTAACAATGTGGACACCACGTGGAGGGAAAATAAATCTGTGGGAACCAATTTCCTGGTATCACTTTGAATTGGACCAAAAACGATGGTCTTCTGGTCGCCAGATCTGGCACATTTTTTGAAAATTGAGAACATCTGGTTTTACTTCTTCGGATTTAATTATGCTTGGAAGACCTTCAGAGTGTTACACATTTTGGGATTTGTGCTTTCATTTTTTTTTTAAAAATTCGACCTTAATTTAATGTTCAATCTAAGCCCTCTCCAAATTCGTCTTTCAACAGGGCAGACAATGCAGGATTAAGGTTAACAATTCATCATCATTCAGTCAGCAGCAAGGAACTAATAAATCTAAGATTGCCTAACGTAAAAAAAAAACTAAACTTATAAATCAGCGTTAAATGACAATTGTGCTGACTTTGGACAAGTGGGCAATTTTATGGTTTTTAAGTAGCTCGTGGAGCTCTTTGAATGCTAATCGTATAGGCATGCAGTGCCAAATTCGTATTTGGACGTGTGCTGGCATGCGTTGAGATGACGTGATTTAGACGAATTCCGGCTCAGCACCTCCTGGTGGAGTGTACATATCTGAAATTGGTTATGGAATAATTTCACCCTATAGCTGAAAACAGATTTTGGAAAGAATTTGTATGCTTGTGTGCATGCGCAAGAAACTTTTAATGCTCCAAATTGGATAAAATTTATCCGTAAACATTATAGTTAATGTTTCATCATTTTGTAATAATATATAGCTTTCAATAGTTTTATGGGTGCTTTTAAATATCTAAGAATTTAATCCTTGCAGAACTAAATGACTTTTAATCGATAAACTTATAATGAATTGAATCTGAAATGAACGTACATAAAAATCAACTGTATAACCAATAGAAAATAGAAATTACGAGGACATTTTTTAAACCAAACACTACCCAAGTAGCACTCAATATTGGATATCGATTGGCCAATTTAACACAATTTATTTCCCATTGTTGGTTCAATTATACATATTGATAACATAAGAGGACTAATATTGGGCCTAAATCTACTCCAATATATTACCATTTATTGTAATCTATATTTTGGCAATTATGGCAAAATGTTAACATTGCAATATTGTGCTAATATTGAAAAATGCGTTTTGCCTATAATTGGCCAATATTAAGTGCTACTTGGGTGTGTACATGTAGATTGAAGCTGAACTATAGAAGCTTGTGTTCGAAACACTAGTCACCATGCATGTACATGTACATGTAGTTCATTACAAAAAGGCTTTAGGCTGATGAAGGCAAAACGATGGTGCAATATACCATGAGCTGTTCACATTATTTTGTCTACCCACTGTATATCTGACAGTGTTGCGTTTTTCTCGCTACTGTTTCCAACAGTGTAGTTATTATCGATCAATTAGGGGCCCTTGTGATATCACATCCCCCACCCTATTCGAAATCACTTACAGTATATATGTCGCAACTATGTACACGTTATAAATATTTGATGCGAACAGGTGAAAAACTTTGCTCCACCCACCCATTTCGAGCAGCTGGTGTCAAATCCGAACCGTGAGAAAGTTGTCTTTCGGCGGAAATTAAGGGGTTTGTTTTTCCCCTGATTAAGAAATTAGCCAAATGATTACACGGTAATGGGAACATTATGTCCGCACACACCTGCCCGTGAAAACCTGGCCATCTGTCCGCCATCCAAACCCCACCCAACCAGTTTTCCAAAGGACATTGTGAGAACGGATAAACCTACATGCAATTTGGTAAATTCCCTAGAAAACATTGCAAACACGTGGAAACGAAGCCTTGGCATGACGTCAGGTATTTTTGTTGGCACTCCACGGGCACGCTGAGCATCTTGTTTTTTTTTACTTATAAAAAAATTTAGGCTTGAACCTTCGGTCCAGGTTGCAACACGTTCTTTCGGGACAGGTGTTTTGAATTAGGATGGTTTTAAGGGGGGCGAGGCAGAATCCTCATTAATTCCTATTATTACACTGGGGGCAAAAGGGAAGATGCTTTTCCCACGATCTCGAGATACAAATAACAAATGGGAATTGTTGGTATATGCATCGATTGGAGGCAATTAGCCCTTGATTTTTCGATTTTGAAATTTGAGGGGGGGAGGGTACTCCATTGCCCTCTGATATGGTAGTTCGTTGTCACTGTCAATGTCAGTGCTTTTAGAATGGTAACTCCTGCACAGTTTTAGGGATGTGTGCAGAGTGGTACTCTATTGTACATTGGGTTTAATAAAAAAGGTCCTCCCTTTGCAAGGATTTAATCCAGGGGCCCATGTCCATACTTAACATTTTAGTCGCCGGCCTTAAATTAAGTCAAATCCAAGAAATAAACTGCTCATATTTTCTACGGGGTGAGGCAGTAAGCTAAAAGTGGCCCTCGTTGGGCAACCCTGGCTTTGATATATCATACCCCAGTTTCCCATCTTAAGCTTCTGCTCCGATGAGCCGAAGCTCGAATTTTGAGCCAATTCGGTACCACAGTTGCCAAATTGTCGACATCTTATCGTCCAGGCAAGAATAATCGAAAATATCACAGAAATCCCTATCAATATCCGTATCTTAACAGCAACGATTGTTAGGGAAAAATGAGAATTGTAATCTGGCAACATTGTGCATGTGAAATTTTTCTTATTCCGCCATTTTTAAAGCGGCTGCTCAAGGTACCAGATCAAGCTGCTGCTCAAGGTAGCTTGAGCAGCAGCTTGATCTGGTGCTCAGATGTAAATATCTGTGGTACCAATCCCAGGACTTGAAACGAAGCTTGGTCTCAAGCAGCTCCATCTGTGCACCTGTGGTACGGGGGTTAGTGTCGGAATTCAATAAGTTGGTGTCTAAGCGTAGCAACGCCACCTCGTGACTGCGGGAGTCTAATCGTAGAGTGGCACATCGGTTTTTTTGGGTCCACAGCACGCTAGCGGCGCCACCTCGCGGCTGAGCGAGGAGCTCAACTTGCGAGAGTGGCACTTCGTTTTGTTTGGGTCCCTGGCGCACTCGCAACGCCACCTCATTGATGCGGATGCGAGTGCAGTTATTCCCATGGCCCCAGGGTGCTGTCTGGGACCAAACAAAACGAGGTGCGCATACTGGTTCACTCCTTATACTGTGCTTATGGTATAGTGCAAGACTGAAGCATTGCCATAATGACCTTCAAGATCTTTCACGTTACAAGCGACTTGCCTGTATGGTGTTCTTCGTGTTCACCTATCTGATTGAGATACTTACTAGTCTTCATTGACCATGACATTACCTGGAAAATTTAAGGTTAATTTGGAGTCTTAATTAAAATGCAAGGCTCACGAAATAACACCAGAATATCCTTTATTTGTAAATGACATGGAGCCAGAATGCACAACGTACATGTACAAGTATTCGTTGTGTAAATCCAATTTCTTCCAGACTTTTCTGATACCCTGTTTATAGTGTGGGTTACATGCAACTGGTTATATTTAAGGTTTTTATTGCAGTTGTAGAGCTTATTTATGAGCATAGAACTGGAATTGTTCCAAATGCATGTAGCTTCCTCATTACTGGTTGTCCGAGAAGTCAATTTCTAGAGAGAATTATGTATTCCATAAATATTGTTGGTGTTCAGAAGTCGTCTTAAGTGACTGGCAGTGTACTTTACAACTCAGTTGCACGAACACATTCAATGATTCAAAATTGTTGGTAAAAACTTGGAAAGTGACTTTTTTTAAAAAAGGGGCAAAATTTATTTAACAATGAGTAAACAAAAAGTAAATAAATTGTAAAGTAAAACTCTGTTTTGAGTATTTTAATATTTGCTTATATTTTGAAGTACTGGTGCCATATAAAAACAATATAAACAATTATTTGAAACAACAGCTGCATGCGGAACGAATTACACGTACATGTATATGAGGAAATACATAAACTTTCCAAAAGATGTTTATTACATCAAACAAGAATATAGTTTTCCAAGTTTTAATATTACAGGAATTTGTTTATATGCTCGAATTACAAAGTAATGCGAGAGTTATCTATATGCAGGTGCAATGTAGTTCCTCGTATACGGACTGCATAACATGTACATGTATTCAAAAAATATTTTAGTTAATAAAAAATTACCAAATCCTATTATATCTACAATTCTGAAATATCTTCTATCTGGCTGATCGTTTGCAGAATTACGGTGACTTATTCTTCCAAATCAATTATGTTGCATTTCTGCAGAAACTAAAATTGCTAAATTAAAAAAAAAATTAGAGGAATTCTTATATAACTTGCACTTGGCATTATATACAGGGTATTTTTGAACTCATGGTACAAACTCAAACTGGTGTTAGAGTGAACTAAGGTAAACACTTTCCACCATAGAACCTAGGGTCCAAAAGCTACTGTGAAAAAGTTACATGGAATTAATGTTGGCACAGAATGTTTCAACAATTGTGAACAATGTATAGTACCTTATACAGTGTATTGATATTTGTACAATGTACACTTGTAAATTGAGAACTAACTGCAAGAAACAAAAAATGCAGCAGACACCCTTTCATCATGTAAATTTCTGCATATATGTATATCTGCAATAAATTATGCAGAATTATAGTGGAAAGTTGTATCCCATGTTTTCTATTTTAAGAATAATAGTTTCAGCAGAAAATACACTGTGATATTTTTCTGCTCACTTTCATCTTATTATTTTTGTATGGGAGGATTTATTCTTTTTTAAATATTGCTTGAAATTCAGTTATTATATCATATCACAAAACTATAATCATGATTTGAACATGAGGGGAAAGTTTTAAATTAGCCCTGCTTCTATTAGCATTGAAACACACATTTAAAAAAAAGATAAATATAAAAAAATTCTGATTAATTATCAAGAGATCAGAGAATCAATTTTTTCATGAAAATGTTCAGATATTTTTTACATTTTGCGAGTGTACATTTATAATGCAACAATCCAATATATACGCTGATATATTGCGGCAAACATGCGATTCACCGGCTTAAATTTGCAACAACAAAATATTTATTAATTTAAAAAATATCTGAACATTTTCATAAAAAAATAATTCTCAGCGCCCTAGATAATTAATCATAGAATTTTTAATATTTATTTTTTCTAAAATGTGTTACAATAGAAGCAGGACTAATTGAAAACTTTCCCCATATGAAAGGGTGGTACGGGCTTTGCAGAAGTTAGAACTTCAACTTTGATAGAATTTTAGTCAATTTTTTTCTTGAAAAGATTTAAGTTGAGCGCCAAAATGGGTATTTTTTCTCGCAAGTCGTTGGCTATGCGCATGCGTCCTTCACTCCTCGTGTTGTGCCATGGTGGGCAGGTGTTTGCTGGAGGTGACAGGTGTGACAAGGACCGTGTGAACAGACCAGGGTTGACTTTCCCTGCGTGCAAGCTCGGTTGCTCCAGCCCAATTTGGGATTTTCATTGATGGGGGATCTCGGGCGCGACCTCGCGAGGGTCACAACCCCGATGATTTCGGGAAGGCAACCCTCAAACCCCGCAATGAGGAAGAGCTAGGCTAACATCGTCACCTGCTCCAGTTCTCACAGTCTCCCGTGCAGGTATATTAATGGGCCTCTTCTCATCAACGGCTGCTGGCTTTCCGATTCTGAAAATATCCTGTACTGCGATTACAGGCTAAAGAAACATGTCAACTGTTGGCTGATAAGCGAAACCAGGCTCAAACCTAGGTGACCTGAACATTGCTTATATGCATGTATATATGTGCCTTTTTTTAGCCCAGGTTCTGTAAACCAAAAAGACATTGACTTGGCCAACATTAGCTTAGTGTATAGTGAAACCTGTGAATAGCGCATCCGCTTGGGACCAAACCATGGGGTGTGCTACTTGAAGGGATATGCTATATGAAGGTTCAGCTTAAGTGATGGCCACCCATCCACGGGTATATGCCTGTACGTGTACATGCTGAACATGTTTACAACTGTACACATCATTACATGCACATGCTGTACATGTTTACAATTGTAGACATCATTACATGAACATGCTGTACATGACTACATGTATGCAAATGGAAGATTTTGCGAAATGGTTTTTCTATCATTTCCTCCATATTTATATAAAAGTAAAGATAAACGTGTTGTGATGACACTATTTGCACATGTTTATGATGGTGTTTTGACAAATATGCATGATGAATTCCTTCTTGCACAAGCACTGATAGCAAATTTTGGTTTGAATTTATTTGTCAGTCAACTGTCATAAAAAATCCAGAAATATTTATATATTAATAATTCATTTGAAATTCACTAATAATTAGCCATACATTCTATTTATAAAGTTGCCAATTGCCTACGTCCAAAATGTAGTTCAGTACACACCTGTATAGAACCATGATTCACATACCCTTCTAATACAAGTCAAAACTAGTTATATTGCACCTTAAAAATTTGGGCACATGTTTTAATAGGAACAAGCTTTTGTACAAATCTTTGCTGGGAGCTATGGGATCTAGCATGGTAATGAAAACCTGCAAAGGAAGGACACCTGGCGCACGGTCATGTATTGTCAATTAACAAAGCTAACCTATCAATTATTTTAATTAGGCTGGTGCCTAGAAGCCCAATGACCTGGCATTCCTTACATTTTTTGCGTGGAAAGGGTCCCAAAACGAGGAAATGCATGTGAGTTCTTGACTAGTTTTAAAAAGATATGACTCATGGTTCTCCAGGTTAGGAATATTTCAGGTATGCAAAAGCAGCATTTTATTCACTGGCATACTAAAAAAATTCTCATCATTTGCATCATAATGCAAGTCAGAATTAGCTTCCTTAAAATGTGGACACATGTTTAATAGGAAAAAGCTTTTGTGCAAAGCTTTGCTGGAAGCTATGGACCTATAGTGCTAATGAAAACCTACATAGAAAGGACACCTGGCGCACGTGCAGGTATGGTCAATTAACAAAGCGGATTATCATCTAGGTTAACTAGACTGCTGCCTAGAAGCCCAATGATCTTTCCCAAAACGAGGAAATGCCCTTTTTTAAAGTAGACTAATAAATGCAAGTTCTGACTTGTTTTTTGAGGGTTGCAGTATATAAGAATAAATCTTTTTTTTTTCTGAATTATTTTTTCATTTAATTTTGGTTACTGATAAAAACAAATGGAATGTACGAGGATCTAGCATTCTATTATTTGTTTAATTTTTTTTGTTTATGTATATGTATATTCCATTTCATGGATATATGTCTGTAAAGTTTATACCAGGCCCTTTACAGACATTGTTTCCTCGAATGCCTAGTCCACACCATGCAAGGAAACATTTCCATTGGTTTGGACACCTTGTTTCTCGACACATGCTGCACCAGATAAGTATCAAAACATTTCATGTGCAACATCTTTGTCATGAAATATTTCGAGTTTCATATTTCATGAAATTGTTTCCTTGATGAGGACTAGGCATAATGCTATAGCCTACTTTACATGTTAAGAAGTTTGTGCTTCATCATGGAAGATTGGAGGTTGCACCATCCATAGCACATAACAGTGCAACATGAGGATCCCAATCAATAACTTTACCGTTTGTTGACCATGAACTGGATTTGATACAAAGCAATTGCAGATTGAATTTTTTTTTTAAAGCTATTTCGAACGTGGTTTAGTATTATAATACCTGCCAGTAACCTTCTCAGCAAATTAATTTTTTTAAAGTACTGTTTTTACTCATGTGCTTGTATACACTATGCTCATCTCGAGGTTTTCTGGGTAAGACCTTGGCTCATCCAGGTGCAGGATAAAAATGAAGCGAAATATTACCTCAATTTATTTAATTGTTGCCATTTTTATTGAATCTCGCAGGCATTGCGCAAATCTCGTTGTCAGACAAGTGACAAAACAAATATTCGTTGGCGAATTTTGTGATTCAATATTTGTTTAGAGATCTGGCCATTTTGTATTCTTGCGCCATATCACGTGCCTATGACGAAACGTTTCTGATATTGAAAGTCCATCCAAATTATTTCAGTTTCCTGACCAATCACGAATCAAGAAAATGTCACGTGCATGTCGCTGGATTACAGTTCCCATTTATCCCTATCGATCAGTGCTGTCGAGATGGGGAAATATTGCGTGATACTGATAGGGAATTTCCAAATTTGTTGCTTCTGGTATGTGCCAAAATTTTTAATTTATTCTTCGGAATAAATTGCCGGGAAATACATTCTGTTACATTCTGTAGAAAGGAAAGTTCATGAAACCCTTATTTTCAAAACGCTCATTGCGACACTGTTTGTCACATGTCTATGAGTTGATTTCTATAATTTTTCATTAAGAATACGAAAACATTTTGAGACTTGAATATAAAACAGGACGTGACCTCCCCCCCATGCTGGATGAATTATCGCCAGTTAAACATTAAATTTTATTAAATTTCCTGGCGATCGAATCATCAGTTTTACGTCGTTCATATCCTGTTAATGTTTCGTTATTTCCTTTTTATTATGCTTTATTCAGTCGTCAATCTAAGCTCATATCACGTAATGAATACAAGTGATGTCTCATAGGGGCTATCCATTAATACCGTCAAGGATAATTTCTCTTGAATTTAGGACTGTAATTGTTTTGATTTGCAAATTTTTATATTTATATTTCGTTTAGCACTCCATTGAGGCGTATATTTATCATGCTATCCAATTGATTTTCAACCATTTGCTTTATTATAAACGTGGCGTGTACATGTAATGTCAGGTCTATACGTGTTTTATTTTTTTAAATGTCTTAGAATAGCTGCCCTTGTTACCGGATTTGGGAGTATATGTACATTGTTTTGGAAAATTTCAAATTTTTCACAATTATGGGCTTATGGATTATTTTGTCTTTTCAGTTCAGGTGGTTTGGATTAAACACTTGCAGGTGACTAATGGGCATTTATAGCAGTGTAATCCACAGTTTCGTTCGTTTACCACAGTTTTCAAATACTCTTCTTTTATAAAAAAAATTGAATGCAGTGAAACCTGTGAATAGCGCACCCCATTGGAACCGAACCATGGGGTGTGCTACATGGAGAGATGTGCTATATGAAGGTTCAGCTAAAGTGATGATCATAATGAATCGATATTATTATTCTAATGAAGATGCACAAAAATATATATGTTGCAATTTGAAATGGTTTTTAACATAAACAAAACCGAAAAATACATGTAGAAAATAAATATACGCTCGTATACAAATGCATATATATAGTGTAGATGTAGCCAATTTTAATTTATATTGGATGTACATGCATGTACTCTATCTAAATATATTTTCTAAATGGTAAACATGCATTCACTATATATGCTAATCTATTTTATTTGACATTTATCGCCCTCATTTTGGGATTTCCCAGTGGATAAAATTTCATTGTTGCATGCTTTGACGTAAGCTCTTCGCAGGTAAAACTGTGATTTTTGTCCCAAGAAACCAGTACACATGTCGCGTTTTACAGGGAATATGCTATATGGAGGTAGCTTTTTCTGTAAAATCGATCCGTGCCGAATGCGAGGGTGTGCTAACTCCCAGTTAGTACGCTATATGGAGGGCTCTTATTCGCAGGTTTCTCTGTAGTAAATGTCCATACGCCACTAGGGGACGCTGAACTGTAAGTCTATGTTGCAATTTCCCAGCTTTTCAACAATACAATAAGTAAATCGTTGACATTTTAGTGTGAATTCCGATTTTCTTTACTCCGGATCAGCATCCCTGTAGTTGTGGATATGGCTGCCCAGGGCCCATACGGCACCATGGGGCCCTGAACAACTCCTCATGCAGGCATGCTTATCTATAGATAAAGTCGCTGTTTGAATTCACACGCATGTTATCACTGTTTACGTGTCCGTATCAATATTTCGCGAGGGTATGCGAACACAGGTGGGCTTTCCAAACTCGGAGATCATGGGAATTCCGCCATTAGGACGCAGATAATTTTTTTTTATTTATTTTTGTGTTTTTATGGTGTTCTCATAATGCCTATATTGGGTTTTGTGATATGGAATGAACGCCTTGCGGTGTGAACTTGCGATATGCTGGCCAGCTTGTTATCACCGAGATTTTGTTGTCTGGAAATTGTCAATATGGAACAGGCCTCTGTGTGTCAGCTTGTCACACGGTTAAATTGAACACCTTGTCAACATGTGTTTTTTTCCCTTAAATTGTTGCCACTTACATATATTATGTGTATATCTTGCGAAAAACGTCGAGGCAGAACACATGTGGCAGATTCTCACAAAAACACAAGGTGAAGGACTGAAAGTAAAGTTCTATAACGTTTAAATAGAGGGATTGGGCAGGTTTCCTTCAACCTTAACGAGAACTAGCAAAACACTATTACACATGCGCATCAATAAGTTATGCGCCGTAAAAGTCGTTATACCCCTCAAAGACGTTGTGGTATCACGTTAAATTAATGAAATTGTCGTGTCCCCTCAACCACAAACCCATTAATGTCGTCTCTATATTAGGGAGATTAAGCTGTCTTACGTGTTCCATGCATGGACACGTTCTTGTATGACGTCACATCAGAGATGTGAAGGCAGTCATCAACAAGTGGGTAGTGCTTTACACTTCTGGAACATTTTTTTCCCATTTTATCAGAACATGTTCCTGCATAAAATGTTCCCATTGCAAGTAATGAGTGATGTGTTACATGCATGGACACGTTTTTGAATGACGTCACATTAAAGATGTGAGTGCAGTCATCAACAAGTGGGTGGTTCTGTCCTCAGTGGAACGCGATCGGGGTGTCGTCCCTTCGGACACCGTGCCATTGACGCACGGGAGGAGGGGGGGGGGGGGAACACAGGTGCGCGCTTGACCCCCAGCCCCGCGCACCTGACCGAGGGGGTGGCCGAGGCGATTAGGCGCAACGTCCGAGCACTTTTTTTCGGCTGACCACCTGTTTGCCATCGTAGCACACCTTCAGGCTCGAAGAGGCTGCTTTTTGCCACCCTGCCTCCCCACGCAAGCCAAAAAAAATGTTGGCGGCCAGACACGGTGGCGCCGAAAGGCTATCACACTCTCGTTAAGACACACAGGGTCCTTTCATCGCGCTGCCAGGGCACAAGAGGGGGTCAGCGGGCCTGGGGTAAAAGCCCAATGAGCAAGAGAGCATTGGAGTGCAGGTGCACCACCCCCCAGAAATCGGACCTCACTTGTTCCGCTGACCATCAGTCAGGGGGCGCTGATTGAGATCCATGCCGTTGCCATAGCAACCGCCGGCCTGGCGCCACCTCGCCACGCCTCGTGCCTCTGAGGCGCCACGCCACGCCTCCTTTCGACGCGCATTCCTGTGCATGACGGTTTACGCGCAATTAGGGTTTTTTTAGTATTTTTTTGTGGAGATTTCGCTTTTAGTGAGTTGGCTTCTTCGTTTCTAAGTAGAACTGAAATATGGATTCGGTTATGCAAAAATGTGCTGTTTTTAGAAATTTCTATAACGGTTAAAACTATATAATATACAGGGTGTATACATGTACATTACACATGTATATACTGCACTGATTTTTTTTGTGGAATTGAAGTGAACAATTGGCAAATATCAATTTTGAATGCCAGCTAATGTATAGACAAATTACATGTAAGGGTAAAAACAGCGTAGAGCATGGAATTGCATGGAGCATGGCCTTGAAATGCTACAGTATATGCTCTACGATGTTTTTATCCTAAGTACTTGTAATTAAAAGAAGAGAATCGTAGAATTTTACAAGAAAATAACAAAAATCAGTATATTGTTCACTATTAATTTCACTAGTACATGTAGTATATCAATAAGTTTTACAATTAAAATAATAGTAAAATTGCCCACAGACGACTCTTATAGTAAGAACAGCGTGGAGCATGGCTTAGCATGGAGCATGGAGCGTAACATGGCATGGCATTGAAATGCAGCGTTTCGATTGGGCAATCGGAAATTCCCGATATCAGGAAACATGCAATAACGATTGGAAACCAATCGAAACACTGCATTTCAAGGCCATGGCATGCTCCATGCTATTCCATGCTCTACGCTGTTTTTACCCTTAAGTAATTTTTGTGTGGGAGCAATATACAATATATATATATATATAACAAAAAATATTGTTTTTTTATAATGTATTTATAGGTGCACTTTTATCGTTCATATAGTCCGTTTTATAGTTTTATAACCATAATATTAACAATAATAAAATCAGTTCAAAATACTAATCAAAATAATTTTATCTGTTTCATGTTAACGTATGGGAACATGCGTGTGAATTTGAGCCTAATTATCCATTGTCAATTGTAGTACACTGGGTTTGGTATATATGGAACAATGGTAAATCAAAGTTAATCACTTGCTCTAAAAGCATATTCGAACCATAATGAACTTGGAAACGTGAAAACAATACCATAAATAGATATAAATAATGTCATTTGTGCATGCATGGTACTGCAATTATAAGCTTATTCGTACATGCACGCGGATATTAAATCATTATCAACAGTTTTTTTAGTCTAAATTTGATTTTGGCTGAAATACATGTGCATGCATGTACACATGCACTGCAGGGCCTATATAATGGTGTATATATTTGAAAATTTGAGCATACACTGTATATTCAAGTTTTGAATTTTCCCACATCATAACTTGTTTTTATACAAATAAATCGGGGTATGGGACATTTATATCCTTATAAAAAAAACTAACCTTATATGCTAGTTCATGCAGATTTCTCCTATAAATAAGTAAAAATTGATGGCATGAAATCGAAAATCCTATTCATGAATGCATGAATTTCATCCAGGCTAAAACCTGATTTGAATAGAATTTATGAAACTACATGTATACTTATAGATGTGCATAAAATGCACATACAGTATATATGCATGTAATTGAATTCAGCCAGGATGAAATCAAAAATCCTTCAGTCATGGAATGGATTTCATCCAGGCTGAAACCTGATTTGAAAAGAATTTATGAAACTATACTTATAGATGTGCATAAATATGCACATACAGTATATATGCTTGTAATTGAATTCAGCCAGGATGAAATCAAAAATCCTACAGTCATGGAATGGATTTCATACAGGTTGAAACCTGATTGCAAATGAATTTATGAAACTAATAGATGTGCATAAACAAATATTATACTGTATATTATACATGTATGTGTTTATATATATATGCACATCTATATACTAGTATGAAATCAATTTCAAGTTCGAATTTTGGCTCTTGTTGCGTTCTGTTTTTGTAAATTTCGGACTGTACACAAGCCCACATTTACGCAAATGGATTTTCATCCAAGGTTGAAGTCCGTGACCACACTGAATAATTTTTTTTTTAATTTCTCAAGTAAAGTTTTGATGCATGGTTTAGTTTTTGATAGCAACCTTTTGACTTTAGGACCCCGGTATAAATAGAATCCAAAGTCTTGTTTTTATATCACCGAAAACATGTGCGTCCGAGGACATGGAATTGGTCAACCGGTGGTTTCACACGAAGGGTCGCGGTGGCGAGGACATCCATTTTTCCCCCAGAAAAAAAAAACATATGGTCAAAAGTTACACGAAACACGTTGCAAACAAACTGCCAAAAGTCAATGGCGTTGAATATCAGGGGTGGGCAATCAAAGCCCCATTTGACCAAAAAAAAAATCCCAGCTGGGCGGCAAAGAGACAATATGCCAGGCGTGGGAAAAAAGTACGGCATTTGCAGGCCGCGCCTCCATTGGCCTGTAGAGGAGGAGCCAAGTCTCCCTATTGGCAATGGGGCGCGCGCTGGTTTATAAAGCCTGCTGCAAGACGCCCAACATCGTCATTGAGCGTTTCGCCTTATCCTGCTTACAACCTCACTGGATTTTACGCCATTTAAGGATTTATTTTTCTGTGCGGTGATTTACCTTGCAAGGGATTACTACTAGTACCGAAAAAAAAAAAAAAATGAAGGCTCAAATCAGCGAAACAGCGGCTCTTTTAAGCGCCACCAAGACGGTGTTGGGTCTGTCCGAATCCGGCCGCATTGGGAAGGCAAAGGGACACGCTGCAACCCCCAACTCGGTCACGGAGGAAATGCAAGCTTATTTTTCCAAACTGAAGGACTTGGTGCCGTTCATGCCGAGAAATCGTAAACTGTCTAAACTGGAAATTATCCAGTACGTGATCGACTATATCTGCGATCTACAGCTCGCCCTAGAAGTCCATCCTGGTGCTGGGAGACAAGGTGTACAGGCCCCTGCCAATAGGCAGCCCCTTGGCGTCATTGCTAATGTGCCGTCCAACACTACGGCGCTTACGAACACCTGTGCTGCTCAAGAGGTATGTACCCGATGCGTTTTTCAAGAATTTTTTTTTTTAATATGCACACGCCTCAACTTATTCAACGCACCTGGTTCGAAAGGCAGGTGTGGTCCGATGTGCTAGATAATCTAGGGGAAATGCCGAAATCTCAGCGTGCCCATTTCAGGTTTTTTTAATTTTTGGTACCCACGAAAACGTTCCAAAATGAAAATTGAAAATTGCAAATGGCCGCCGGGGGCATATTTCGACTTTTTTTCCACCAATTTGATTCTAATTTATTTTTTAGGGCTGTTTAGTACGTCCTCTTGTTAAAGGGAAGTCGAGCTTAACCTAGTTTCGAAGTTTCTATGAATTTTTGAAAATTTTGCGAGCTTGGACGTTTTTGCTAATTTTGGGATTTTGAAATCTTTTTGGTGTAAACTAAATTCGGTTTTCAAATTTCGGTAGTTGTTGGCTGTTAATTTTTAACCGAAATTGAAGGAAATGTTAAGGACAATGTTTAAGTCTTTATAAAGCTCATTTTAATTTATTGTATAATTTTTCGTGTATTTTTCCTCAAAAATGGCCGCCAGTAGCCTACAGCCATAAAGCACTTATTTTTTTAAATAAAATCTTCACTTCATATAAATTTTAAAAAAAAAATGATAAGATGATGGAATATTGCCGTATTTATATCGTATATGACTTTTTAACTATATAGCTTAGCTTTTTTTGGTATAAATTTTCATCTTGTTTTTTTCAAAAATGGTATACAAATGCATCATACAGTCGAAACACGAGATTTTTACAAAAAAAGCAACATTTAATTAGATTATATCCAATTTCCAAAACTTAAAATTTAATGCATTAATAACAGGCACCATTTATAAAATTTTGTTTACTGCCTAGGCCTTAAAAATATAAAAAATACGTAAGTTTTACCCATATTTCGATATAAGTTTTTTGAGTGATTCCACTTATTAGGGAATTTAGTTATCGAAATTTCCATGCTTGGAAAATTTGCAAACCTTATAAGGTCATGTCTGTCATTCCTCTCAATCTGGCTATTATAAATGTACTGAATTTAACAGGACATTGTGCAATCGGGTAAAATAAAATTTTAATCGACCACCTGTGGTTGCGTGGTTGATGCGTGTGCATATAAGTCGCATTTTTCACCCCTCCAGTCTTCATGACGACTTCAGGGGAATTTCAATTAGTGCTAATTTTTAATTCGACGAATCGACATCTAATGGGTTTGTTTTTTTCGTTTCTTCTCATAGGCAAATCACGACAAATTACCATCGCACTTGGAAGAAGTAAACACGAGGCCCGTTTCTTGTTAACACTGTACAAGTTGTTTTCCAGTCCAACTGGATTTACCAGTTTCAGCTAGTCCTATTTCCCTATTATGTGTAAGTATTTTATCGCTGTTAATGCCATCATCACAATCCTGATGCCACCAATTACTGGTCCACACATTGTCCCATCAACCGATTCTCTAACACCTCTTTTTTGCCTTTTTAATATAGGTTTTTTTGGTTCTGGATTCGTCAATTCAAAGACTTGTAAGAACCGGAAGTTGCTTTCGTGTTAACCTGGATGAAGAATTTGGATGGAAATCGTAGTATTATTGGACATGCGTCACCACCCTCATTCCAGAAAACTACTTTCACAAGAAACCCTGCAGAACCAGCAACAGTTTGGGAGACTGTTCTTCGTCAAAACTTGTAAAAACCGATACGTTATCACAAAAAAGCCTCATCTTTGATCTACTTAATATCGTAGTCGACTCAAGGTTTCATCATTTGGGAAGCTCAGTTTTCAGCACTTAAGGACGTTGAAAAATGTGGCTTTGATTTTTAACGACAGTAAACAGAAACAGTTTCCATCCTGCTGCTGCGAAGAAAATCTTGTTTTTATCTCAAAATGTCGAGATAATAGTTTGACATGGGCTTTACTACAAGATCACGGATTTTTCATATAGAAATTTATTTGTTTTATAACAGCTGCTCATTCCACATTTTTAAAGTTTGATGAAAATGCAATTTTTTGCATTTTGGAAATTAACATTTAGACTTGAGGTTGTTTGCATAGATGTTCGCAAATAACCTCCAAGCCTTAAGAAACTTAACTTCTAAATTATATAGCTGGCAAATTATTATGAAATAATCCTGTGATCTGATGGTACAAAGCACCGCAAAAACTTTGTCCTAAACTGAATCATGTCTGAATCCCATTCAGCTCGGTTTCATTTTTTTTCATTATGTCTGTGATTTTTCATTTTTTTCTGTATATTTCTGTACAAAGTGTACATTTTTGTATTTCATCCTTCGTTTTAATCAAGTTTTATTTTGTATATTTGTGTGATAAGATGATGCAGACCCATGTACGCGCTGTGATTTTGTTAAATCAACTCTTGACATGAGTCTCTTTAAATTTAGATGTATATGCGGTGAACGATGATAATCAAGTGTTCAAATTAAAAAACAGTACAAGTCGTGTAACATTGTGAAAAAGATTTTAATGAATGTGGTCACAAAGAGTAATTAATTATTAAATGATTTCATTTTTGAAAGTTACTTTAGTGTGTTGTGTTCTGTTATTTGGTCAGGTGATTTTTAACTACGTGGAATGAACTTAATTACTATTAAAATATTCATCAATCAACGTTGATGCACCACCTCAAGCTGCTAATTTATGATTTGAGTAAAAAATTAGGATTAAGTGCATGGTGCATTCTGACGAGAATTTAATATGACTGAAATTTGCCATTAGCGTTAACGGACATCAATCGTCAAAATGGCTTTTAACAGGCATTGAATTAAATTTCAAGTTTAAAAAACAGCTGCTACTGCTAGTCTTATTTGTTAATTGAGTTTCTTGTCTCACAATGGACTTTATACAAATTTCGTCATTTATACCAGATGCCAACTTAACATCACGTGATTTCAATCAATTACAATATCCAGACAAATTTTACTGTCGACATTAATGCAGTTAACTAAATGCCACGTGATGACTTTGTCTGTGACTTAAGGTTCTAAAGTTTTAACGAATTCTTGTTTGGATGATTGAAATGCAGAGCAATGGTGTTAAAGATATATTCAGGTTTCCTAATAATCTGTAAAACCTGGGAATTTTAGGGGAAATTGATAGCCACATGTATTTTGTAAAAATTAGGGGAATTCAGTAGACAAATATTACATTTGTTTTCACATTACCAAAAAAGTTCTCACAAAAGTCAAGGGAAGACAAACTCGTCCAGCCCTGTATAAAATCCCAAAATGGGAAATTCCCTTTCGTTCTAACATACTTTTAACACAAGTTAAGTGCAGCGCCCCCTTGTGGTAAAAACTTGCAATTTTTCTAGGGGATAGAATCACGATTTAATTAAACACAGCCACATCAGAATTAAACCTTATCTAGCGATCTAATTATGATACCAAAATGAAACTTTGGGAAGTTTAAAATAATAGTATGAAATTATTTTGTGATTTTTTTCAAAATTTTAAAATAGTAATTTTATGAAATATTAATGAAAAACCATCTTCATTGCTTGCTACTGTGGCCTTCTTGCCACTAGGTGGCACTACACTTGCGCATGCACTGTATTGTAATGCGGACCTTGTCCATTCCTTTTAACATATACACAGTATACAAAAATATATATAAAATAACAAAAATTTCGTTCTAAATCAGCTGCTTTGAAGAACAAGACAAGAAGTTGTTAGGTAAATGCAATTTTTTTATTTGAAAAGTCATTGAAATTTGTCATTTCTGTGGGAATGCTGTTTATAGGGTTATGCATATTGTTGAAGACAGATTGTTATGATGCAATTACTGTAAGCAGCTGATTTTGCAGGTTTTTTGTAACCGTGGGATTTAATAGGTGTTTATTTCTCCCACGATCCTTTAATTCTTGATGGCTGTTATCCCCGGTGTTAAATGATGTTTGAAATGCGCATTTGTTGTTTAATGGGAAGCAAAAGACCATCTGATTTGGAATTTGACCAGCTGGGACCATTGAATCGTAGGGAGGGTGCTTTTTTTTTTTTCGAAATCGAGGGAGGATCTGAACGTGTGAAAGCTTTCATTGAGCTGTCACGTGTGGAAGACTCCAGATGGCGTTATTGAGGAAGACCTTGGCTCCATGAATAATAATATTGGTATTATATATGCTATATGAGGGTGGATTTGTGGGGTGGGACAATTATGAACAGGGGCTGAGAAGGGCTGTGATTATTTAAAACCCGTTGTGTAACCTCTATGCCAAATCCACGGTAGCGTTTGGAAACGTTGGAATTGCATGTGTTGAAATGTGCATCGTCTTTTTATAGTCACGTGCTAAAGTCGAGATCTGTGGTTTGACTACCAAAAGTACATGTATACTCAAGCTATTCATTGTCAGTTTTCTTAACTTTTTTCAGGACTTTCGTAACTAAGAAAAATTAGCCAAAATGGTGAAACTTATAGCGAAATGGCCGAAATCCATGCAGTTTTCATATGTTTATATACTATATATGTTGTTTGAAATCAAGTTTCTGAAGATTTCCACTAGTTGTATACTTTTTTAACTTATTACCACCACGATAAAAATATCGAAACATACATTAGTATGGGAAAAATATTTTCTCTCATTCTTTAACCATTATAAATATACCAAATCACTTTTTGTATACCTCTACATACCTCTACATGAGTAATTTGAGGTAACACTATATCAATTGTTTTATTTATTTTATAATATAATATACTACTTTAAATATCTCCTTATTTGGATACCTGTTTTCGAAATACATATATGAAATTCAGAAGGAAATTATTTGTTTTATACCCTTGTTCAACAAGGTGGTTTTCTAAGGCACTTGTTTTATGAACAATTATGTCATTACAAATAAATAGGGACCTAACGTGATGGGACCCCAGATCAAGGGTGAAACAAACATGTCCAACTCACGCAATTAAAAATAAGGCACGTTTTCTCATTTCGATCTCGAGGATTTTGGGAAGAGGGGCAAATTGCAATCCAGGTCATCTCTGACTGTATTTCTATAGCGTTTTTTAGGCCAAGTCATGCTGTATATACTGTACATGTATGCAATTCCCTTATGCATGCAATATACCTTATAACATGTTGTTTTCCCGTACTCTATGTGCTCTTCACCCCCTGTCCTCTTTCGAAAGAAGGCGTGCAGGTGGGCCGCCACCAGGTAAACCAACCCTCCTCTTTTTCTCCTAATTTCTATTCACCTGATGCTTAGGCCTAATCGTTGTAAACTTCCAATGCTTCCAGGGAGACCAGGTGGGACTCGTAGTTACGTAAGCCCTTTGGGGCCCTTTTCAAACGAAACTAGGAATTTTACTGAATTACGTGCAAATCCTGCTTTAGGGAACAAAGTCTGAGGGGCCGTCCATAAATGACGTCACGCACCAGGGAGGGTCGCACATTTGTGCATGATGATGTGTGACGAGGGGGAGGGGGTTAAATAAAAACCTGACGTCACATAACAAATCAAAATGCGCTACTTTAAATAATTAGTTTGATCAAAATTTGTTTTCCATTGCCTCCTTTTTAATACATATGTTTTCTCCTGCAATATCAGAGTACAGTGCCACATTATACATACAGATTATAATGACAATAACCAGTTTTCAAGGAGGGGGGTCAGAGCTTTGTGACGTCATATTTGAGGGGGGTCTGACTTTTGGTGACTAAGTGTGACATAGCTATGGGGCAGGGGGTTGTGCCGTTACAAATTTAGTACATGTACCTTGAATTGAGAATCCCAGGTGTTAGGGAAATTCCCTATATACATTAAGTGCTCGCGCCTCACATTTTCTGATAGCTACGTGCAGTGCATATATAGGGGAATTCCCCTTAATATTGAAATATCAGGCAAATATAATTTACAGATACATGTACCTTATATACATGTACATGCATGGTTTTGGTAAGTTGTCATTGATGCATACATGTATATACCATGCAACTTTGTGGGTATAAAAATAATAGACCCTGGGTCAGCTTTTAAATAACCCCCCGGGAGCTTATTCGAGTATTATACATTTATACTACATGTAGTATATTGTATGGCGAACTATATAGACTTTAGACTTATACCGGTTTAGGTTATACTATATATAATTTCGCATAGGCTTTCCAATATGGCCGCCACTTGCATGAAAGAGCGCGGCCATATTGGAAAGGCCATGGCACCGCAAAAGGGTACTGAACCTAACCTCAGTCTGAATTTTAACCGATTTTTGTTCCACTTCACATGAAAACAAACACATTTCCTGCAAATTTGAATTGTGATGGCCATTCTGGTTTCTAAATTTCTGATACTTATCAACCCTATCATTAGAGATAAAAACCATTTTCTACGAAACATAAATTACCATATCACTTCATCACCTGTATATCTCATGCAAGATCGGTATGAATATTCAGTATACGCAAATATTCAAAAATGAGGCCACTAGATTTTCCATCTTGCGATTTGCAAACTGATGTGAAGATGGTAGTTTCGTGTATATAATCGTAATTGTTTGGCCAGTCATGTGTTCCCTATTGGAAAAAACAGTATCGCCCAGTATAAAAATTATAATGGTTTATACTGGTACCATTAAAAATCTTACTG
>JAQGCC010001409.1:0-23961 GCA_034698905.1 Xestoiulus laeticollis | reverse complement strand
AATGCTGGGATAGTTCCCCAAAAAGCAGCCACGACTGTATAGTTCACCTTAAAAAAATCTGGCACTTTGCCCCCTGCAACATGGCATACTACATGCTGACTGCAGGGTAAGGAATTGAATTGAATTAAATTGAAATTGCTCCAATATAGGGCACATCAGATCGTTGGCTACAGATGTCTTAATGTAACTCTTCTGACTACCTTCGTCAAAAAGGATTCGTGCTTGAACTTCAGCTCCATTACTTCCTCTGACTAAAACTAACAGTCTTCATCAAAACCTGTCCACCTTCAGATGCTGCACTGGTATTAGTAGTGATTTTCTTAACTGTATCAGAGGCCTCCCCTCCGAATATTTTCTCTTTGTCTTCACCTGGACTTCCAGGACACATAACAACGTAGTGCTTACGTCCAATGTGACCCTTTTTTAGACACACAAAACAAGAATGACTTTCTTTGACAGCATTCCTTTTCTCTTCGAGGGACATTATTTTTGCCTTATAACAAACCGCACTGGCATGGTTAGGTTTTTGACAAAAAATGCAATTGTCACGTTGACTAGTTTGAAGACTTGCTACGGTGGGTACATTATCTTTGCTCTTGCCAAACTTTGTAGCAGTCTTCTTCGATGTTGAGTTTCCTAGTCCAGCACGTACATATGAAAACCGCTCTGCTTATTTGACTTAAAATTTGAGAAACTTCATCAAATCTTTAAGACGCTCATCTGGCTTATTGGGATCACCGCCATCATAGCCTGCCGAAGGGCTCCGTTGCCAAACCTTTACAAGTTCTTCAGGCAAACTTGATTCTATCAGCGGATACAAGAAAATAGCACTCTGTGAGGTGGTCACTAATAACGTCTTTAGTGCTCGTATGTGTGACTTCAACTCATCATACAGTGCCGAAATCGAGATGCTCCCTCCAGAGTTTTTGTTTAGTAGCACCATTTTTAACAATTGTTGAATGTAAACTTCAGACAAAAGCACTTTGTCCCCAAAACGTTCGATTAAGGCTTCGATAACTTTTGGATAGTTGGCAGCAGACTGTGGCTACGTGTCCACCAATTTTCGGGCGCGAGTCCCCTCCACCATCGCTTGGCACAGGTATTGGAATTTATCTGTTTCATGTAGGCTCTCATCTTCGTGAATCTTCTCAAATTGGGCCCACCAACCAAGCCATTCGACTGGATCGCCCCTAAACTTTTTAAGTTCGATCTTTGGTAGCTTGAAGCTCCGCCTCTTAACACTGAGTTCACTTGCCTGTGTGAATCCACTTACAGTTGGACTTACAGGGCGACTTACAGGATCCAGCATCTTCTTAGCTTTCAAAATAACCAGGCTCACCCGGTCTTTATATACTTCATTCCAATTCCTCTGCATAGGCCTCATCGGCGGAATCTTGATCCAAAAGCAAATTTTTAACTTGTTCATTCAGTTCTGATACCTGTTGTGTAAGCTTCTGCAGCTTGTTGATCTTCATTTCCAAGACAGTTCTGTCTGGATCTAAGCAATTTATGTCCAGTTCAAGTTCATTGACAGTCTTTGTTAGACCTGCTCTTAATGGTGTCCTTGTCTTTTGGAGTCTATTCATGTTATAACACTAATTTTTCACTTATTTCTTCACACAAAGTTCAATTTCTTCACAGAGTTCAAAAATAAAAGAAGGATCTCGGTAGAACCTCCAGATGTTTTGAGCCCTGTCCAGAGCGAGTGACCAACCTGTCAACAATAGGGCTCAGTTGTTTGTCCTCTTCCCTTTCTGAACTCTTGGAACTTCACACTTTAGATAACTTTTGGATATAACTCACACTTGGTTTTTCTTTTGAATATTTTACTTTTCTTTTAACTTTCAGCAAATCAACTCTTCAAAACGCATTTTTAAAACTCATATTTCAAACTCTTTTTTTTTAGAACACCAAAAAATAAGAATGGAATCATTCAAAAAGCATGCCAAAATTCTAAATTACAAAAGCGCAAAAATTCAAAAATGAAAATGAAAAATGCTAATGCACCACATCTAACAAGGAGAATCTAACAGTAATGGTCAACTCCTGCACATTTGATATGATAATTTGTATACATTTTGTCGTTCAGGTTTATTTTTAAATTAAATTAAATTTGAGAACGAAAATTTGGCAGTTCAGGATTGTAATTATTTCAGTTACACATGTACTTAGTATAAACACACAATTTAAATAATGAAAAGTGCTTTATTTTTAGATAATAACAATTAAAAATTTGAGTCTTAAATGTTATTATAATGTAAAAAATAGCATAGGATAATCATGGAATATCGGGATTAAAATATTCAGATGACATGTTTGGACTGGATTGGATTATTGTAGCATTTCCTTTGAGATGGAAGCTCCGATATATAGCGCTACCATACACTTTACTATCCCTACACCTCCGAACCCTGCCCTGCACCATATATGGACCTCCTTTCTACCTCATCCATTTCCTGATTCCTCTTCCGAGGCTTCCTTGTTTGGCCAAGTCAAATTCTGTTTAAGTGTCCACCATCTTTTTAACAGTGATTTTGCTGCCTGAATAACCTTCCCTTGCTGTTCTTTTTCTATATTCTCTCCTAACTCTAGCCACACCTCCACCGAGGCGCCTTGACAGTCCTGACGACTTTCCTCCAGTGCCAGGCATAAACACAATGTGCATGAAATCCTCCACACCCTTCGCAAGTCTCCGAGATCTCTCGAAACTTTGCCAGACGCTTTTTTGTCTCTAGCGGACCTGCCGATTCCCTGAACAGTAAGGCGCTGGATTAACTATTGTCATATATCCGCTCCTGCCCTATCTTTTTCTTGCTGCCATATATAGCTAGAGTGCTCTTTTTCTAGATGCCTTGTTTCCACTGTCTGCCTTATCAAGCTCGCACCATTTGTTTGATAGAGGCATATGACCTTGTCCACCTCCCCTTAATGGAGGTATCCCATCCTAACCAAGCCCCAAACACCTTAACCCTCCACAACCACTTTGTTTTCCATCCTTGTCCCCTTATTTTTTCAAACACCTGTCTAACTAGGCAATCTTTGCTCATTAAGAACACCCTTCGCATATATTGTAGGTAAGCTAGCTGACCATTTCCCGGGCCTCAAATCTTGATTACCCCATGTCTCCCTGTAGGGCGTCCATGGCCGTAAACCTATTTGCCGCAAGAGCCGCCCTTGCATTTCTGCGTTGCATAATCTCCAGTTCGTCCACCACTTTTGCTGAGATACACAGCACCTCATTTCCGTATTTTTGGCTGGGACTCCCACCCCTTTACACACTCCTCTGATAATTTCGTACTGCGCAAATGACTGAAATGCTAATTTTCGGAGAAGTCCCCCATTCGACAGGCTTTTAGATTCATCTTTTTCTCCAGCTGGGATAGATATTTTTTGATGTTGTTTATTCGGACCCCTAAATACTCATACTCCGTGGTTTCCCTCACGGCACCATTGTTAAAGTTCCAGACTCGAGCATCAGGAGTATTTTTAATTTTATTAACCCTCAGATGCCACCCTGGGGGTGTTAGGCACCCCCAGATCGGCAGTTTAGCTTTTACTCACTGTTATATTTTTTTTAATTTTTTGCTTTTTAGACATACTTGACAGGATACAGAGATAGGTTCTTATGCAGTTATAGCCCCAAAAAAACATTACTTTTACTGTGAAACCTAAAACGGCTCCGAACACCCTTCTTTTTTTAGTTTAGTTGACGTTAATTTGAGTCCAAAAATTATCTGATTCATCATGAATGCATCTGCCTTTTACAAAAAAGCTTCCAGCATACAAAAATTATTGGTAAATGAACCGGATTCATCATCTGAGGACATTTATTTGAGGACATTATTTTACATTTTTGGTGAATAAAAATTTATAATACAATATTTACTTGTTTTAAATGAAAGTTTGCACCATCTTTTATCAAGTTAGAACCCACTTAAAATTTCTAGATAGTTTTTAGATTTTTAATGTAAAGAGGTTCCAAACACCCCCAGGTTGGCACTGGTGTATGTAGAAAGGGGTTTGGTATCTGAGGGTTAAAGACCAGGACCCCCGACTTATTCTCACCAAACTAAATATCAAAATCATTTTCATAACTTGCCGCCACATCTAACAGCCCCTGGAGTTCATCGCTATCCTCAGACAGTAAAGCCACATCATCGCAAAACATCAGTGAGTAGAGTCTGCGGGCACTTACTCGATATCCCAGCATCGACTTTTGCAATCTTTTTCCTAACTCTTTAATATATACGAGAAAAAGCAGAGACGAGAGCGGACACCCTTGTCATATTCCTTTGTTCACCAGCACATTATACGCTTTGACATCTCCCCACTGCACCACATATCTTGTCTCCTCATATAGGGATATTATTGCCTGCACCAGTTAATGAGATACTTTATACATATATAGCAATAATCATAATCATTTCCTAGTCACATTGTCGAAAGTGCCTTTGATATTTAGGAAGGCTACATATAGTGGATTGTAATGTTTAACCGCTACCTCCCCTAACTGGGTGAGAACAAATAGGGTGTCGCTACCCCTTCTGCCTTTGCAAAACCCATTCAGGAATTCCACCAGTTTACCTCCAGCTTCCAGCTTTTGTCATAGTCTGTCCCTAAGTATTCCGGCGTACAGTTTGTAGACTCTACTACTGATGGCAACTGGTCTGTAGCTACTAATGTCTGTCTTGTCCTAACTTTTCCCTTTATACACCAAGACTATTCTAGTGGTGTACCAATCACTGGGGACTGGCTCTCCCCTCCAACACTCACTCAGCTGCCCCATTAGAACTTTTATCCCAGTTCTCCCTAGATGCTTTAGGAATTTATTGGGAATTCAATCCTCTCCTACTGCTTTCCTTTCCTTCAGTCGCCTTTTCCTCTTCCTGAGGCTGAATCTCCAACCCCTCCTGATTTTTGTCCTTTTTCATGAAACCCCTTGCAAACTCCATCAATATATTGTGAATTCCTGGTCCCTCCCTGTGTATTGTACCCTGTTCATTCCACAGTCCTAGTGACTCTACCTCCCTACTTCACAGTTTACTCTTCACAAACCGTCAGTGTCTTCTGCTACTCTCACTCTGCAATACTGTGTGCCACCATAGCTTGAGCCACTGCTTTTTTCTCAAGGTAAATCGTTTAAGCTTGTTTGGTGGCTTCCCTATCACTGCCCTTCAGCATTTGTCTATGGGCCTTGCATGCACTCTTACGTACCCTGATGGCCTCTTAAGCTGCTAAAGAAAGCATCACTCGTGATTTTGTGAATCTCGCCTTTCTGGGTTTTATGCCTATATGTTTTGCACCACTGGAGAGAATGATGGATTTCCATGCTGCGTAGTTCCTTGCCTCCCCTTTCTCAAGTTTGGACTCAATGGTCTCGGAAAACTTATCCCACTCGGTATTCTCCCTAATGGCCCAAGTGTGATGTACTTGAGTTTTTCTAACTGCCTTGGTGGTAAATCCCCCTACTTCTATGGTCAGCCTGGTCAGGTGGTGGTCCGACTCTATACCTACCGTGTTGCCATCATCCACCCAGACCTCCTTCACTCTCAAACCCAGCTGACTGTCGAATGCCATATAATGCAGAGTATAGGCTTGCATTCCATTGGTCTATGTGACTACCCTTTACATTCTGATAAGAGGTTTCCTATAATCAGCTCGTTCTTTTCCGCAAAAACTCTCAGCCTGCCTCCATTAATGTTGTCATATCCATCTATCTCACTTAAGTGGCCATTAAAATCCCACATTAGCATTATGAAGCAACCTTGGATACGCAAATCATCTATATCTTTTTGCAGACACTTGTAAATAGTTTCATTCCATTGCCTTTCCGTCCCCTCTTAAACTTCCATACCGTCGCGTTTACCTTTTTGGTCACTAGGTGGTGGCACATGCGCTGTAAACTAGGTGAAAAGTCCTCCATTAAATGTTGAAATGTTGAATATATGTGTAATATGCCATCTAAATATTTGCTTTGGGATACAAAGATATACAAATGTAGGCCTATAGTACCTAAAAGATATAGTATGACTATCGCACAGCAAAAACAGCTCCCTGATTGAGGAAAACTATATATTGTTAGACTGGCGCAAAAACGTCTTACAATCTCTAATGAGATTGTTAGACTGTTTTTCCGCCAGTCTCACATTTTACATTCCAGCAACTGTGACCCTGACAGAAAGAACAGTAAATTAATCGAATTTTAGAAACACTGTCTATGCAATTACGGAAATGCAGCCGAAGGTGATGCCACACATGCTGCACTTGTGTTGGCCTTTGACCTTAGAATGCCACCAGTATACAGTGTTGGCATTCCTGATATGCTAATGAGGAAAATTAAGAAAGAGACCGGATGACTTCAGAAGGAATTTTAATTGACCGAGCACGAAATAAAAGGTAAAGACAGAGTGTGGGGTCATAATTTGAACAGAGATGATGGAGAATGGACAACTAGCTGCCGATAGCCTGGCACTCCAGACAGTTGGACTCATGACATTCCCGTGCTCATCAGCTATGTGCTAGTACGGGAAAGACAAGTGTGAAAGACAGTTTTGTTTTGTGAATCATTGCTTACCAAAAAGAAAGTGTTGACGATCGCCACGTTTCTACTGAGAGAAGGAGTAAAGAGACTTTGTCAATGCAGTATTCCTGAGTGTGAATGAAGGTGTCAAGGCCGATGCCTTGTGCCTGTTTTACAGATCGTAAGAAGAGAGACAGGAAAGAGAGAAAAGAACTTGCCAGCATGTCTGGCGATTTGCAAAGCTTGCTGTCCGCGAGTTTTGTGGTGTGTTGGATGGTTTTCACAATCTTTGTCACGAGAACTTTCCGATAGGAACATTCCGATAGAGTAAATAGCTAATTTTCGTTTGGTTGGTTAAAGTCAAATAAAGATAACTTGTTACCAACCTCGCTGTCTCACACTAGACTTCTACTGCATAGGAAATGATGCTCAAGAGGTAGCAGAGCATGGTTTATGCTGAACCCGTAAAAGCAAGTCAATGTTGCAGAGAGCAGTCGGAAATCAGTAAAATGTGTCCCTGAATGAACTGATTTTTGTTTGTTTTGTGAGTTAACTTTTATGTGGAACCCACAAACAACCATTGAGATGGCCAACATGTTGTAAGGGGCAATGAATATCATTCCTGAAAATTTGAAACAACAGCACCAGATGAATGTGCAACTGGGACATATGGCAGGACAATGGGCTGTTGTCATGAATATAGCCATTTGACCAAAGTTTTAAACATTCACAAGCAAGCCAGGTGAACAAGTATCCCCTTGGCTGGACGCATGCAGGAGATTGTTGCCGCCGTAACGAAGTGCAATTGCCACGGCATGCATTAGGAGCCCGAACTAGAAGAGCCCTTAAATGGTATGTCAGATATGTCAAGCTTCTCTGGACATGCGGCAGACAGGGACAATTAAAATGTACATTACATTCTTGCTTTTCATACCACAGTTGCCAGGACTCCAGATATGCAGGGAGATCAACAACCCTTGAAGTGCTAAGGTGAAAGAGGATCAATGGTCAAGGAGTAGTCTACAAAGGAGATACATGCCGTCGCTAAGATATACCAGGCATGAGCAGAGAACGCAATCACCACCCAAATGTATGAACTGTGAGAACAGGATGGTCGGGAACAGGATACTGAGTTGCATCCAGCTGGCCAGAAACAGCAAGCTGCAAACGAGCTGACTGAAAGAGAAGTCTGTCTCCCTTCGATAAAGTCCCGCTGGCCCATAAGTATTCAGCTGCACCGGCGGTTGAAGTTTACCCCGAGTAAACAAACGCTTGATGGGCCCGAAGTCGAACATTTAAACAATGCCCCAGCATGTGCACAAACTTGTTAATCCACATAGATGAGGAATACTGCTTATGGAGTGCTCTGTCACTGGGGACTTGGGTCGGTCAGGCTCCAAACCTGGCCGACTTTTTGAACAGGTGTTCTAAGATACCCATGATGGGTTGGTCTCGATGGGATCCTGTCCCACTTGCCTCGGCTGGCCAGATCCCAAACAAACTCATCATCCAGATAGACCAATTCATGGTCCTCGTGCCATGAAAACAAAGTTATTGGAAAATACATGACCTTTTGCAATATAGCTTTCCTGATATACTTACGTCAGACTTTGTCATGATGTCATGAAAACTTGGAAAGCGGTTCACTAAAGCCAGCATTTCATCAAGAATGGTGACCATGGGAAGTTGCAATTTCTTGGTTCTAGATATCTTGAAAACAAAAATTTTCTATAAAACCATTTTCATAACATAGCATTAGGCCTCAAATAATGTAAATGAAGCATTACTTAATTGCAATTAGAGAATTATGCATCAATTTAATTTATAACATAAAAACACAATACATACCATACCTGATTGTTACCTTTAATTTTTATCTTTAAAATAGGATGCCTTTTCACATCAGATAGAACAAATTCAATTTCAAGCAAGCTATTCCTGATGCACTTAGTTAGAGATTTGTCAAATGACTTGTCTTTGTCCTCCAATAATTTCAACCAATCGTTTTCAGTCTAATGTATATATGAATAAAATATTGCAATTAGGCATGATCAATTCCTTTATATGCTGCTATATAATCACATTTAATAAAAGTAATAGTAAGAGTAATAGTAATAACAAGCAGTTTTAATGTAAATATCAATGCGTCAATGCGATAAACACATTACGAGGTATCTCTTGCAGTGCTGTTGATATACACCCAATGTATGCCCAAAATACGAAGAAATTAGCGCCCATTAACCAAACATCACACGTGAACATAAGCGCCCCCCTTACCAAATTTGACACGGGCACAATATAACGATGCAGGGTGGTACGCATGGGAGCCGCTTGCGCCAATTAGATCCCTGAATCTAGCATTCATGCCAATGTCTGTCTCATCATAGAGAGGCAAATTTTTAAAACATTGGTGAGTATTATTCGATATTTGACACCCGTGCATTATTTATGAAGTGTATGTTACCATTTCAAACTGAATTCGGGGTTTAAAGGGCCGCTCTTATAAATTCAAGGTACGATGCATTACGTGTTTTTAGATTAGGAGCAGGGTCCTACTCCTTGTTACCGAGCCCTGGTGTCCCGTTTTTTTTGGTGTGCACCTTACTGCTGACTGACGAGCGGTCAGGTGCCCCTAGGTCTGGGTTTCCACAGGTGGTTGAGTCCAGACTTCTCTGCTGCTTTATGTGGTCGATAAGCATGGGATAGATCACCATTGTTTGCCTCCGTACATCGTCCTTCCGTGCTCGGAAAGGTAGCCAATGTTCTGCGCTTACCCGTGAGTATGTGAAAATTGATATTCACTGTTAATCCAGAGATCACAGAGACAAAAAGTGTTTAATGATGAATTTAATTTTGTTTATTTTTAGTGAAAAACATCATGTGCCCGCATGGGTAAACGCCGCCCAGGACAAGTTTGGTTACGAAAACAATAGGGCCGCTCAGATCAAATCGACAACAACGCTACCTGGACGGAGCTAAGCAAAGTGAGCACAGGTAAACAATGGGGAGGGTAAGGTAGCTTCATCCAAAATGAATAACTTATTCTTTTCCTTATGGGGTATGAAACACATAATTGTGGATGCACAAAAGTAAGTAAAAATAAACTATGTAAATATAAATATAAGTAAATATATATATATATATTTAAATAAATAATGACTATGGTTAAAAAAGTTTAAATACAGTTATGTCGCGAAACAAACACAACAATCTCCCCCTTTTTGCGACATACATATATTTGTATAGGGTAAGTCATTTTAGGTAAAGGGTTAAGAGTTCTATCCGGTCGGCGGAGAGAGGCTTGGTGAGCAGATCAGCTAAATTGTTTTTGGTACTAATATATTTAAGCTTAAACAAGAGCTTTTAACAAGAGCATTTAAAATGGTCATGCACGAACCAGATTTTCAAATTAAAAATATTTTGTTGTGCCATTTTCCACCTTATTCCGAATGGCATATATCGCAGACTGGTTATCTATAAACAGCACTAGACCAGGATCTCTGTGGGGCAGGATGACACTTAACTCCTTCCGAATCTCCGACAGCCAAAGAAGTTCTTTAACTAGTTCCACGATATCAGGGAATGTCTCATCAAAACCATCATCCCCGATACCGAGCGACTCGTAATGATATCGGATCCCCAGGATGCGTCAGTGTATGCTCTAACTCTCGAATATTCGCTCCTAACAAGAAACAGACTTTTGTTTTTAGTCTGGCTCACATAATTAAGCAAATTCTCAGCTTGATTCCAGGCCAATAAAGTAGGCACACTACTAAACTTGGCTAAAGTATTAACCGTGAGTAAAATATCAGGTCGCGTCATCCTAGCTATGAATAGCAGTGAGCCTTTTAAACTCCGATATGTGTATGGAATCGTTTCAGTTCCATCACCCAAAAGTTCCCGGGACATTATTGTCCCGACCCGAAGTGGACCGAAACCATGGACATCCTTTTCACCAAGGCTTCGATATAGGGTGTCTGACTCATGCTTACATAGTCTGATCCCTGTTTTATATGGATTCCCAGGAAGGTGTTCATAGGTCCGAGGTTCTTAATGTCGTATAATTCACTAAGAATCGCTACAACCTCGGCCTGGATCTTTTTGTCCCTTCCTAGGACCAACAGGTTGTCCACATATACAAGAATCAGTGCATCCCATTGCAACAGATAGATGCACTCACATGTGGTGAGTGAAATGAGCCCATGAGTTTGCAGTTCCTCTTGCAAGGTACTCCACCAGCATCTACCTGCTTGTTGGAGCCCATATAGGAATTTCTCCAGTCTCCAGACACAAGGTGGATTTTCTTCCCCTTCTGGGGGAGGTTCCATGAGGATCGGCTGGTCAAGCACATTATACAAATAGGCACACTTGACGTCAAGATGACAATGCAGCAAACCATCGTACAACACGAGAAGGAGAAAAACAACCCGGACTAAGATGAAATTAATCACCGGGTTGTACACATCCGTGTAATCCTATTTCTCTCGCTGCTGGAAGCCTTTCGCCACCAGGCGGGCCCTGTGCCGGATGACCATCCCTCGTGAGTCCCTCTTACGGGTAAAGACCCACCATCAACCGACAACTTTGTCTCCAGGTCGAGGGCTCACTTTTTTGTAGACCTTGCGCTTTTTGAGCGCCTGCAACTCGTCACTCATCGCTTCCTGCCATCTATCGGCGTCATGTGCTTAAATGGCTTTTCCATATGTCCGGGGGTCGTCAAAGTTGCAGTTTGTTTCAGTGTCAGAGGGGGACGGATCGCGAAGGGTCACCCTGTGGTGCTTCAAAATTGATTTTGGAGCTGTTTCGGTCGAAGCACCACATTTTTGGACTGGCAGAGGAGAAGCCAGGGCCTCGGCGTACTCTTCGTCGCTCGAGTCAGGTTCATTGACCAGGGGCAGAGTCTCATCAGGAGTGATGTTTTCATCAATTTTTACCTGATTTGACTCATAAATGCGATCCTGGTCTTTGTCTTAGAACCTGTACCACCACACTGCAAAGTGAAACATCTAATTTTGTTTTTTAAATGGATCTGGAATTAAGATACTTATCTTTATCTTAAATTAAGATAAATGTTCATCTAACTTTTAATTTTTGTTTCCTCAAGGACCTAGAACATTATATTTTAAATGCATCTTACAAAAAAGATACAACTAATTTTTTATTGCATTTAATTTTTTTTAAATTCACCCATTTCATAATGGAATAACCCGTTTGACTGGCCAAAGACAGGAAGTGATTCATCAAATTGTAGTGAGGCCAAGTGTGGGATGTGTGGAAACTGAAAAGGGGAAACTCCTGGTTTGAAAAGTTGTATTTAGACATGCTGATACTATAAACATTCTGAAATCTAATGGAATAAATACATAAAATGTTTCAAACTTAAGACAACTAAATGGATGTACATACATGTGTAATGGATACATAAATGGATATATAAATAATTTATGCTTAGAAGCATAATGCCTGGAGGCTAAAGAAAAGAAACATTTTTGGCAAAATATGGACTATAATTTTGTAAAATTGTGTGTGGTGATCTAAAACATGAACTAAAATGTACATTCATTTACAAGTGGATTAAGAGGTTTCCAATATCTTGAGTTGACACTTCTAATTATTAATAATACTTAATTTACTAGCATACATATAGCCTACATAATAATGAAACATTTTTTTTGTAGTCCCATTTTATCTAGTTTTGAATGCTACCAAAATGTCGAAAATATAAATAGATCTGCCATTTATGCATGCAATTTAGGGTATTCTTTCGTACATTGCTCTCATGATTTCTAATTTTTTAAGGAAGCATAATCATCCATGTCTATGATGCTTATATCAGTAAAGTAGTGGATTTTAGGCAGTCATTTTGTTTAACTGTTATTATGTAAAATTTGAGGACTATTATTTAAGCTATTTCCTTACAAATACATGCCGATCTTTTATTGTATGCTTCTTTGTGTTGTAATATAGGCAAAATTGTGAAAGTTTTTATGACAGTTCTGTAAGTTATGTTTATGTTCTGATATTATTGTCGTGAGAATATTCTGTATATAGTGAGAGCCTATTAAGACAGTCAGTTAAAAAAAATAAATGGTTGGGATATTGTTTAAATTTAATATTATGAAGGCAAGGCCTGTTCAGAAATTATTTTATATTTTGTTGTTATAATATTAGAGATTTTTCTAGTTACTTATCTGGAATCTGTAGATGCATGTTTTTTTTTTTGATAATACCATTGTACAATCTTTTTTGAATTTATTTGAATATAAGTATTTCTTTCACAGAAACAAGCTTTGTTACTGCAATAATTGGCTTTAGCAAAGCATGTTACATGTATATTGATTTTGTTTGCCACTTGAAATAAAATCCTTTATTATATTAATAAAACTTTATTTCATGTTTTTTTTTTAAAAGAAATTAAATTTTACTTTAGCCTAAAAATGTAATAAAAGTACAACAACATTTGGGAAAAGGTATAGAAAAGGCTTACAGCCACCTGAATATTCTGAACAAAAAATGACTAGTTTCATCTGATTTTAAGATTAAACAATTTAGATGACAACAAATTAGATGCATCATAGCATCTTATTTCGTGGACAAGAGAATAAGTTGTAAACTCATCTTGTTTTAAGATTTTTCAATTTGCAGTGCAGGTGGCATGGGCATAACCGACAAGGATGCCAGGAACCGCTGTGTCCTTAAATTTCCCCGATCTTTGCTTTTGCCAATTCGACGCATATGTGCAAGGTTTGGCATATATCCCCAGAACAGCTCATATGGTGTCTTGTTCCCGAGGATAATTTGCGGGAGGCGGTTCCTGATATAAACGAAAGTGTGGAGCATTTCCACCCAGAACCTCTGGCTTAAGCCAGTTTCTTTTAGGAGAGTCCGGATGGCTGCTACTGAAGTTTGATTAAATCTTTCGGCCACCCCGTTCATATGAGGAGAGTACGTGTTTGTTTTTACGGGTTTTATTTCATCATCCTCATAGAACCTCTGTAAAGGTCCTGAGAAGAATTCCCCTCCATTGTCGGTTTTGATTGCTTTCAATTTATACCCAGTACTACGTTCCATCTGACGGATGTATTTCAAGATGAACTCCGCAGTTTTGGATTTCTTTTTTAAGGCATAAACCACACACCAGAGGGAACAAAAATCAACGAGAACCAGGTAGTAATGACAGCCTTGCCCCGATGGGTGGGCTAATGGCCCCCAGAGGTCTGCATGCACCAGTTCAAGTGGTGCCTTTGTATAAATTTTGTTGTGTGGTCCAGCCGTTATGCGACGCACTTTCACTTGAAGGCATGTCACATGAGTGTGGAGCATCTTTTAATATTGGTACTTCCTTAACTGACACTGATTTAGACATTTTGATGATGGAGTCAGTGTTTGTGTGACATAACCTGGCGTGCCACAGTGTAAGTTCCGACTAGACCTTAGGCGCCGACTGACTTGTGGTATTTGATTCCAAATATTAGGTCCACAAGTCAGGGCGGAGTATCGTCTTCATGTGATACAAATAATCCCGCCTCTTGAACAGCATGATTGCTTGGGCCTCCGGAGTTTTTGACTAACACCTGGTTCTTGTTTTCCACCTATGTGCAGTCCGTCGACTCTCCCAATTGCGAGGACAAGACGTGATTCCTTCGGCCATAGGATGCACAGGCAATGTTACGGATGACGGGATAGCGAATTTTCCTGTCAACCTAAACTGCCATTATGACAGTCTTCGTTCCTTGGACCAGGAAGCTACCTGAGTACAAATTTATTTTTCTGGGCTCTATGTCCCTGTACTCGGCGTACCACTTCCTGTCGTTTCAAAGAAGTTTGCAAAATTTTTAAAGACACAAACTGGCACCGTAGTTGTAAGTGTCGCGCACGTAAACCTGGCTCATAGGTGTCCTGGATGTGCTTGAGAATTTCCTTGCACTGGGTCCTCAGGAAACCTTGAAAGAGGATCTTCCGTATCCTTGGAACGATGGTGAAGTAAATTGCACTGGTCACCGCCTGACATATGTCACTCCGCTTTTGTATTTCAAGCGGAGTTGCAGAAGCTGGCAAAGCGGCTACCAAACCATCCGCGTACTTAAGGAGGGCTTGATTAGCTAAAGCCATCTCAAGCTCCTCCCTCCAAGTTGCATAGTTTGTCCCGTCGAGTTTCGTGACGTGGAACCTTTCAAGGTCCACAGGAGCCTGAATTTTCTCCATCGTTTTAAGGAGGAAAACTTCCCAAATTTAATCTTTGTTTAAATGCATTTGAAAAATTTCTTGGGAGGAGGGGATAAGGCACCTATGAATTTTCAAAAATTTACTAACTCTTAACCCCTTTCGCGTTTCAAAAACCAAAAATTTTCAAAAACGTAATTAAAACAAAATACCACACATATATTATTAGGTATAAATATTAATCTTTGTAAATAAATAACTGTAAATAAATATTTAGTGTATAAATAAATATTTAGTGTGTAAATAAATAAATACTCTAATAATAAATTTATACACTTGTCTCCAAAAATTTATTTAGGCGGCAAAAAGGGCATGTTTTTATTTTTAATTGTACGCGCCTTGAAAATGTAAAAGTTCAACGCGATGGGCGGGCCGTGCTGATTATGTACTTCCACAAAAAGAGGTGCGAGCGTGACGTTTTTATTTAAGTTCGGGCCGTGAGGACGAAGATAAACCCGCGGTTTTTTGCGGTAAACAGTCCGGCGTACAACAATTCGGGGTGCGGGCCGCTTTTAATAATTAACAGCGAGCAGGCCACAAAGATAATTGATGCGGGCGGGCTGTTCGTCTAAATGGTGTCGTTTATATGGCAAAAGTTCAAAATGGCATGCGGGCCTCCTCGAGATACGAGAGGCGGGCGGGCCGTGAAAATGCACAGCGTCGGGCGGGTCTCGTCGATTCTTGCTGTAGGCTGGTCTCGTCGTTATCGAGCGGTTGCTAGTGCCAATTGGCGGCAGATGGGCCGTAAAACAAAACAACGACAGGCAGGTCCCGTCAAAAAGGGGGCATTTGACGGGCAGCTTTAAACAAACTGTATTAAAGGTGGCTGTTTGACTCGCGTAGAAATTAGCGTTATATTAAATGTTCGCTTATCATTGTTGTTGTTCATTTTTGGTAGGCGAATCACCAAAACATTCACACAAAAACTCACTTTGTCGCACATCCTTATTTCCGTCCGTTGTTTCCGTGGTTTGCATGGCTAGATAGCTTTGCCATCCAACTATGCTCTTCTACCATTGATATTCACTGATAATGCAGAGATCACGGAGACGAAAACTGTTTAATGATGAATTTACTTTTGTGTATTTTTAGTAAAAAACATAATGTGACCGCATGGGTCAACGCCCAGGACAAGTGTGGTTACGAAAGCAATATGGCCGCCCAGGTCAAATCGACAACCACGCCACCTGGACGGAGCTAAGCAAAGTGAGCACAGGTAAACAATGGGGAGGGTAAGGTGGCTTCATCCATGATTTATATCTTATTCTTTTCCTTTTTTTTTTCAGGACAAATTTGGAAACACATAATATTGTGGATGCACAAAGGTAAGTAAAAATAAAATATGTAAATATATGTATATATATAAAGAACTCTAGTAAATAAATAATGACTATGGTTAAAAAAGTAGTTAAAATACAGTAGTTAAACAAACACAACGAAAATTGATGGTCGACATCCGCTGCCCACCACGATCAACGGGCAGCCAGTTTTCATCACAATCCTGTGCTTGGCGAGCACGGGATCCAGGATCACAGTGGCACCCGCTACGGACTGAGATCGGCCAACATCATTCACCTTCAATGAAAGAGTCCCCTGTGTGTCGAGCCCGGGACTGGGAATTTTTGTCCGCAACCATTTATAATATAACTTGTTTGATTTAAACCTTTCGTTATGTGGACTTGAGCGTTTTGTAGGGATGGTGGACAAGGATGACGACATCGACTTCAACATTGGATCATCATCTGTAAGCTGAATCCAGATCATATGTCTGGACAAATTTAATTATCCGACCTGTTACCATGATCTGAAAGAGCAGGTCAGAGTACCAAGAACGAGCATGTTGGTTCTGAAAAGACATACTCGCAGGCTTCCACCGCCTCCTGTGGCCAGTCTACACCAGCTACCGGGGGACAAAATATCATTCATATATTTCCACTGTGGCAGTAAGGGCCACATGGAGGCGAATTGTCCCTCGAAGGAGGATGTTGGGGTTAATCGACGTGGGAGTAACTGGTGGGCTGCTGGATTAGCCCTAATCCACACCAGTGACTACTCAAGGGAATCAACCCTGACAAGAAGGGTTGAGATGGCAGAGAGAGAGGGGGCCAAGGGGCCGCCTAGGTGGCCAGTGAATGATCAGCTTAATGGTCATAAAGCCATGTCGAAGGAGCTGCGCACTTTTCGGCAGTGCAACGTCTACGAGGTCATAAGACCTGAAGCTAAGCCTAAAGTGATTGGTTGACATTGGGCCAATGCTCGTAAACAGAATGCTGCTGTTTCCTTTGTGAAGAACTGTGCACGCTTGGTTACCAAGGTCTTTCAACAATGCCCTGGATGGAATTTTACCAAGGTGTACATTCCTATCATTAGCTTCAGCATTGTGATGCTCATATTTATGGTATTGGATGTGTTGAGTGGGTGGCTGTATATCCAAATGGACGTCAAATGTCTTTCGTCGCGACTATGTCCTTCGTTCTATGGAACAACCGTATGAAGGTCCATTCCTCGACTTGCAAAGGACCGACAAGGCATTTTAACCGACGAGGCATGTGGATAGTCTATGTTTCCATTGACCGATTAGTGCCGACCTATACCTGGCTAGCAGACCAACTTACTTTTGCACCAGAGCATCTACCATCTAGCAACACTGCACCAGCACCCCTGCTACTCTTCCAACATCTGCACTGCTGAAAGGGATCCTTAAAACTGGCACTATACCACATACCACCACACGTTCCTGGTGAGGATCCACTTCCCTCCAAGTTTTCATTGAACACTGGGTGGGAGTATTGTGGCAACCCTACCCTGTAGCTCGGACACCCTCAGGCTTCCATAGCTACAGGGTCATGAACTTGCTTCTTGACAGAGGCATACCCCATTGTCTTTCTTCTCCTTCCCCTCAGAACACTCAATTGGACATCAATTGGACAATTTCATATTTTCATTATATTGTTAATTACCAAGTTTTTATGTAACAATTAATTTAACAATATTCAACTAATTAAATATAAACAGTTTTCTTAAAAAAACTGCATTTTTATTAGCGGTTTATCCAAACCATCAAACCTCTCATTTTAACATGTTGTGGCATATGCGTCCCATCCTGCTTTTTGCAGCATTGTTATGACGGATCAACCCGACATTTGTTTGACAAATCTGGCATGCATTCATGATCAGGAAAGCTTGCACAATTTCACACTTTCCCTCAGATTGAACACAAAGTTCCAGCCCATTGTGCTTTTTCGAGTTCGTCATACTGTATATTCAGTTCATGTAAATAATCCAAATTGCCATCCACAAACACTATTTTGCAGGTTATCATGTTTAATTTAAATAACCAAACAGGCCAAAAAGCCTGCAATACAACTTAAATAGTGGAGTAGCCTAGGAGCAGAGTAAATAGGAGTTTTATGTGGAATTACTTACCATTTCTAAATTATCAGCAAATGTTGATCTTATAGTCATTAAATCCAATGAAATGCAATTGTAGATTTCATAACCTGCATTACAGAATTCTTCAAACCTATGGGACTAGGAAATTAAAAAACTACATTAAGACATTATTTTGTTACGTACAGTAGGCCTACAAATGTCTACCAAAAAACATCAAGATTCCTTAAGGAACGTACACTGTTGTTATTGAAGATCAAAGCTAGAACAAAATTATGCATGAAAATCGTGTATAACTGTACTTTATTCCACTGCCTCATTTTTTAGTCTGAAATAAGGCCTTGATCGACATGTGAAACTATACAGTGTAGCTTGTGGTGTTTACATTCCATTTTTCGTTCCAAGGCGGTCATGCACGTTCCTAACTTATACCTCTGATTTCTAGTTTAGGGATCCTGACTTAAAACCTCTGGTTTCTATCGGAGAGATCAATTCTAACCTATAACCTCCAGTTTCTAGGGGAGAATTTCTTTTTCTAACCAAATTTAAGACAGCCGGCTAAAGAAAAGTTATACCGGTTAGGCCAAGTTAGGTAACCAGTGTAACCAAATTTCTCTCCTGGAAACTGGAGGTCAGGAGAGAATCCTTATTCTAGAAACTGGACGCAACCCATATGAAAAGTGAATATGTTGACAATATATTAAAAATATATTGGGATATACTGAATTGAATTGAGCCACTGAAGTGGATTAAGTTCAGGCGAAAGTTGGGGTTATCACGAGTCATACTCAAACGCCGCTCTACTGGCAAAGGCAAGAAACACCGCCAGAAAGTCTCTGCACACAGACTGAGGCTCCTCCACGATATCTGCATGCTGGGCAGCCAAATAATCGAGAAACCTATCTCTTTTCCTGATCCTGGCAACCAGCATGCATTCAAAAATTATATGCTGTGGAGTATCCTATCCTGCTGCACATGGACACAGCCCATTACATCTCTTCAGATGAAATCTTTTAAAATAGGCATTGAATGGGTTATGTCCAGACAGGAGCTGAACAGGCTTGCCAGCAAGCACTCCAAATGCATTTTCAACGGAGCCAATGTACTTGAAAAGACTTCGCCCATAGAATACAGACTCCCGAAACCTCTGCCACTTCTCTGTCCTTAACTTCCTAGCAATAGGGAAATAGGAAGGCCAGTGTTCTCCCGCAATGTAGCCTCGTTTGTCAGTTTGTCCGCTGTTTCATTGCCCTGCAAACCAGCATCTGCCTTAATCCAGCAGAGTTAAATATTTCTTCGCAGCTCAAACAGCTCTTTGAGCCGGCACCATGCAAATAATGTATTCCTATGCATATTAGACCCCGTTGCTACCGACTGCAAGGCAGCACATGAGTCTTGAGCAAATCAAGGCATCATCCCACTCCTCTGTTATCTGCCCAAGCATCTAAACTGCCTCCCGAATAGCTATTAATATTGCCTGAAAAACTGGGCAATGGTCTTTTTTGAATATATTTTTTGAATATATTACCACAGAGAGATATATGTCCAATCGTTAAATGGGGGCTTTCCTCCTGCCCTTGGTAGCTCAGTGTCTTATTGATACGCCGCAGCGAACATAGCTACTGTAAGTGTAGTGGAAGCGAACATGTGCGTCTCAAATGTCCAAACTGTCCTATACTTGATACAAGAAGACCCGCCACTGGCACTGGTACTGATGCCGAATATGGTAACCCATAGTTTAATAGCGATGTCTGCCAGTATGCTGCATTAAAATGTTGTTAAGGAGGAATTTGGGGGTGGACTTTTTGGTAGGGAATGCCTTGGATAGACATAGGGTGAAATTGTTGAAAGGATTGTGACACATTAGTTTGCAGCTGTGCTGGGGTCTGCGGGATGCCATTGGATCGTGGAAACACCGTGGCAACAGCCGCATATCTTATTTTGAAAAATTCCTCTATATTTCCATAGTTCTTGGCCAATGCTTTGCAATTTCTATTCGTAAATGGTAAAGCAGACCATTTTGAATGTGTCGAATTTGATACTGCTCCGAAATATCCACGTCCACGTGTCAGCATAATAATATAACATCCACAATGTAATGTCGAACTTGCATTCAATGCTCCAACTCATTCTTCCAGGATTTTGTTGAACTAACATTGTGAAATCAAAAGACTCTGAAATGAGATTCCTTAAGGAACGTACACTGTTGTTATTGAAGATCAAAGCTAGAACAAAATTATGCATGAAAATCGTGTATAACTGTACTTTATTCCACTGCCTCATTTTTTAGTCTGAAATAAGGCCTTGATCGACATGTGAAACTATACAGTGTAGCTTGTGGTGTTTACATTCCATTTTTCGTTCCAAGGCGGTCATGCACGTTCCTAACTTATACCTCTGATTTCTAGTTTAGGGATCCTGACTTAAAACCTCTGGTTTCTATCGGAGAGATCAATTCTAACCTATAACCTCCAGTTTCTAGGGGAGAATTTCTTTTTCTAACCAAATTTAAGACAGCCGGCTAAAGAAAAGTTATACCGGTTAGGCCAAGTTAGGTAACCAGTGTAACCAAATTTCTCTCCTGGAAACTGGAGGTCAGGAGAGAATCCTTATTCTAGAAACTGGACGCAACCCATATGAAAAGTGAATATGTTGACAATATATTAAAAATATATTGGGATATACTGAATTGAATTGAGCCACTGAAGTGGATTAAGTTCAGGCGAAAGTTGGGGTTATCACGAGTCATACTCAAACGCCGCTCTACTGGCAAAGGCAAGAAACACCGCCAGAAAGTCTCTGCACACAGACTGAGGCTCCTCCACGATATCTGCATGCTGGGCAGCCAAATAATCGAGAAACCTATCTCTTTTCCTGATCCTGGCAACCAGCATGCATTCAAAAATTATATGCTGTGGAGTATCCTATCCTGCTGCACATGGACACAGCCCATTACATCTCTTCAGATGAAATCTTTTAAAATAGGCATTGAATGGGTTATGTCCAGACAGGAGCTGAACAGGCTTGCCAGCAAGCACTCCAAATGCATTTTCAACGGAGCCAATGTACTTGAAAAGACTTCGCCCATAGAATACAGACTCCCGAAACCTCTGCCACTTCTCTGTCCTTAACTTCCTAGCAATAGGGAAATAGGAAGGCCAGTGTTCTCCCGCAATGTAGCCTCGTTTGTCAGTTTGTCCGCTGTTTCATTGCCCTGCAAACCAGCATCTGCCTTAATCCAGCAGAGTTAAATATTTCTTCGCAGCTCAAACAGCTCTTTGAGCCGGCACCATGCAAATAATGTATTCCTATGCATATTAGACCCCGTTGCTACCGACTGCAAGGCAGCACATGAGTCTTGAGCAAATCAAGGCATCATCCCACTCCTCTGTTATCTGCCCAAGCATCTAAACTGCCTCCCGAATAGCTATTAATATTGCCTGAAAAACTGGGCAATGGTCTTTTTTGAATATATTTTTTGAATATATTACCACAGAGAGATATATGTCCAATCGTTAAATGGGGGCTTTCCTCCTGCCCTTGGTAGCTCAGTGTCTTATTGATACGCCGCAGCGAACATAGCTACTGTAAGTGTAGTGGAAGCGAACATGTGCGTCTCAAATGTCCAAACTGTCCTATACTTGATACAAGAAGACCCGCCACTGGCACTGGTACTGATGCCGAATATGGTAACCCATAGTTTAATAGCGATGTCTGCCAGTATGCTGCATTAAAATGTTGTTAAGGAGGAATTTGGGGGTGGACTTTTTGGTAGGGAATGCCTTGGATAGACATAGGGTGAAATTGTTGAAAGGATTGTGACACATTAGTTTGCAGCTGTGCTGGGGTCTGCGGGATGCCATTGGATCGTGGAAACACCGTGGCAACAGCCGCATATCTTATTTTGAAAAATTCCTCTATATTTCCATAGTTCTTGGCCAATGCTTTGCAATTTCTATTCGTAAATGGTAAAGCAGACCATTTTGAATGTGTCGAATTTGATACTGCTCCGAAATATCCACGTCCACGTGTCAGCATAATAATATAACATCCACAATGTAATGTCGAACTTGCATTCAATGCTCCAACTCATTCTTCCAGGATTTTGTTGAACTAACATTGTGAAATCAAAAGACTCTGAAATGAAAATCAACGCATCCATCTCGCCGCTAAATTTAGGCAAACGTCTTGTCCGCCTTGTTGCAACTTCATGTATGTCTTCTGCCTTAGGTAGTGTCTGAACTAATCCAGGCTGTTTAACTGCCTGCAGTGGCGGCTCCTCCATTGGAGCACATGAGCACGAGAAACCCCAAAGGAAAAGGAGGAAAAGGAAGAAGTAAACTAAGTATTAAAATAATAATATTAAACATTAATTTTAAGCCAAAAATCCGGCCATAGTCAACAATCTAACCCTTAAGAATTGAATTCCTACCTGCCCAGAACAAGACGTAACCCCGGGCGAGACGAGCTGGGCCTTATAGTCCCATACATTTGCTGTTTCAATACTGGTTTTCAAAGTAGTACCAGTTTTTGCAGATAGAGGCGGAGAGCTATGCGAGGGGAACGGCCGGTCTAATAACCACTCCGATCGCACAGTTTTACTGTGAACTTCAAGTGAAAATATCCACGAGCCGCCACTGACTGCCTGTAATGATGCTACCAGTTCAGTCAACAATGTTTCTATCCTTGTCTGTGCAAACGCATCTAAAGGTCTCTGTAGTGACCTTGTTAGTGTGTCACATGAAGCCCTGGCAATCGAACTAGTTAGCAAAGATATCTCCATAACAAAGTCATCATAATCAGACTAATTGTCTGACTTATTCTCAGGAGCACTTCCTGGGACGCCAAATGACACAACCTCGATACCGCTCTTGTAATTAATGTTTTCAGACGTTTAATTGAATCTGCCGATGTCGGTTTCAACGCCGATTTTGCTGATTTTGCTGGTATCCTCGGTGATGATTTGGGGAATAGCTCTTGGCCCAGGCACTTTCGATTATTGACCCACAGGAGGGTCCGATAAAATAAGTTTTTATTTCCAAAGGGTCTTGCCATTGCAGTACAAAACTTACGCGAGACTTCACACGATTATTTTTCATAATTCTCACAGGCAGGTCACTAGCACGGCTGGGCCATGGACCCTCTACTTCGAGGGACGGGAATAATACATCCAAATCCGTAGGTAGAGTATGGGCCCTGACCACAATACATTCCGAATGATAACCTTCAACTCGCTGTCTTGACAACCGGGGACAGACTGTCTTGTTATATAGGATGCTGGAAATGTGGCAGCGTGCCAGCATCCCAATCTGTTACAACCAAGTACACCCACAGCTCGAAATACCGAACTCCGCCACACTCCCGGAATGTAAATCCTAATCCGCCCCTGACCACATGAAGATGTAAAATATATAGCATACAATTCAATGTATGATGCCATAAAGTTAGTATATTCTTAAAGATTATTTGTTGGGTATAAGCTGTTTATTTGTTACCGCCGTCTTAACCCTTTATACTTCCGAATTAACCCTTTCAGCCCTGCTGGCCTTGCTTTTTGATGTAAATTAACAAGTAGGTTTTAAACTCTAATACTGGCTAGCTGAAAACAGGCACCACTAAGTGGAAGTTTTCGAAAAATTCCGCCATTTTTACCAGATGCATGAATTCTCCAAAATGTAAAAACTTAAGGCGGAACGTCAATTGCAGAGTCAAAGTCAGATAAGAAATAATACTAAAGTTGTATCAGTTAGAAACCATAGGTGAGCGGACAACAGCTCGGTAGGTCTGTAAGACTGGGCCCGAAGCAAAGAAATAGACCTAAGCCCTGA
>JAQGCC010001408.1:0-23962 GCA_034698905.1 Xestoiulus laeticollis | reverse complement strand
TTATAACAAGTAGTTTTTTTAAAAGTATGTATCAAAATTTTCCCCATAGCAAAACATGAAGTTCAGTTTCCCCTTAACTTGGTCGCCATATTTGGGCCAGAGCTTTTAGGTCGGCACCAATAACATCATGGACTTACATAATTTCGAGCTAATATCTATGTTCTTTTATATCACCATCTTTGATAAAAAAAAACTTGGCAGGCAACAATGTATGATGATACATTTTGAAAATGTAAAATTTCGAAAAAATTCCAAACAAAAAGCAAATTTGACGAATGAAGATTTTAATGGAGAAAAAGTATGAGAGACATTTGTCCTAAATATGGTTTCCATGCCTGGCTGTCCGAAACATGTCTTTCTAATTATAGGACTATTGGCGGTACTAACTAATCGTGTTGTGTGCAATATTTTGTATATACTGTATACAAGTTCGTAAATGTTTCGGACATCATCGAATAACCTCTATATACAGCCAATTGGCTATATTATCAAAACAAAGTAATTAAAATGATAAAAGGAATTGATCCCATTCGTGGAGTTGAAATAGCGTAGTGAATGAGATAATGGGGTCATGACCAGAACTTACATTGTACAGCTTTAACATGTGTTAGCATTCTGCAGTCAATTCTGAATTGTTTCATGCCAACTCAATTGATGGCTATTTCTAATAAGCAAACACTAAGAGTGATAATCGGAATTAAATTCAAATTTTAAAATGTGATGCCTTGTTTATACTTAAACTATTTTATATGAAATATTAAAATCGGCTTTGAAGTTATGGCAATTGCTATGTGCAGTCTAAAAGAATCTCATTGGCATGCAGACTGTACAATTTTCCAATTTTACAGCTAAATATTAACCGAGTATCAAATAAAATATAATACCACCATGAGCCATAGAACATTATAAAACATAACGAATACTTTGATAAATATCACAATGGTGTTTCAGTATTTAAGTTGCCATTATAAGATTGCAACTAATATTCGGAGTGTCCATTGCACCAAGGTTTTCTATACTTTAAATATAATTTGAATTGTAGAATTGATGATAAAGTTAAAAAAGAAATTAAGACATTGCCTACTTTCTACCATCTAAATCACGTACGATTAAACACCCCTATTGATGATATTTCATTACTATGGAACCTAATAGAGTAACTATCTTAGCTAAAACCTCAATTTATATTCAGTTACACAACACTGTTATTTTCAAGTTATATACAAAGCCTACCAACTTATAAAAAACTAGGCAAAGAGGATTTTAAATAAATAAAAAATGGAATGAAGTTGAAATATATAGATTATTATTTTATCAGGCAAATTCCAAGATAATGTACCAAAAAGGTATTCATACATTTTTAAATTCTTGAAAAAATATCCATCTTATGTCAATTTCATGTTATGGATTTTGGCAAAGACATTTTCAAATTTAAATCAAAGCTCTGATATTGTAATATTGAATAGACATACTGTTAGAAAATTACGAAACAAAGAACAATGATTTTGTAAATAATGTACATGTAATGATCATTCTAAAGTCGAAACGTATACACAGTAGACTTAAATGTATGTAAGTCTTTCTCTTCGGGATTATGACGTTCTTATATAACATGATTCTTTGCAAGCACTACGTTAATTCAATCTGTTTATTAAGTGCGTTTTAAACGTGAGTTCCCGTGCATGTAATATCGATGATATTATTTATAAATATTTCTACTTATAAAGTTTTAAAAATTCCTATTGGTGTAAAATTGATAACTTTCTTTCGAAATGCAATAATTGTCGTACTATATATAAATATGGTTTTTAAAATTCAATAATAATAAATATTTCTATAAGCATGTTTTAACCAGACATTGCTTTCAATTGTTAAGACAATCTCTGTGGTCAATTTTGCCTTATGCTTTTCCTTTGCATTTTATGAGCAATTAATTTGACGACTTCATTGTAAAAATAAACGTGGACATATAGTCTTGTTACATTCACATATGAATTTTTCGTTAATCATTATTAATGCTATTGTTAGATGTTAGATGATGATTAATATACTTGACTTCACTAATAATTTAGATACACGATCTTCTTCAGCAGGGATGCATCTACATGTTTTATACTTTTGCTTGATTGTTTAAATTAACACTGGCCACGAGCTTTATTGCTTAATAATTTTAAAATAAAATATTATATTTAGTAAACAAAAAACAAAATAAAACTTATTATTAAATCTATATATAAACGCGACGATTAGGCAAAAACGAAAAACAAAAATCATTACTGGACGTTACACGAGATTGATTACTTGATTAACCCAATAATGTAGCAACAATTCAGACTAATTATGTCAAGCAGTAAAGTTAGTGGTTTGGCATTTGTTCCTAATTTCATTATTTTATGAAAACAAGAGCATTTGAGATGTTATACACTGAATTTAAAACAAATCGTTAAGCGATATAAGAATTAAGGCGATATATAGAAATTAAGGAAAATCTACAACACCATTACTGCACGAAATAACAGAACTGTAATTACGTTGAGAAAGCAGAAATTTAGGAAAGCTCAAGGCATGTTTCTAGTTTAGACTATGTCATTCTGTCTCTCTTTTACACTTCAAATTTAGTATTCACCACCCCTTATAAGTTGATAGTTAAATGGGGCTTATTCTTTTGATAAACTTGTGAAGTTAATGAACTTCAAAATATTAATGAAATAATAGACTTAATACGTTTATAGTAAGTTGCACACAATTTTCTATTAAAACATTCGAAAATTAAAACTGGTCAAAACAGCCATTTTCATTGCCCTCGTCGATTGAAACTATTTTAGGTTTAATCATCGAATGCGATGCAGCTAATATTTTCATCATTAATCTTTTTCTAAGAAGCTGTTTCGTTTAATGGAAAGTTACGACTAATTTATTAGTGTAGAATAAAGCACCATCTAGAGCAAGCGATTTATATAAAATGTGCTTTAGTTAACAACTTTCTTGATTATTTTTTTAAAATTTAATTACATTTTTTTAAATTTTTCTCTAGCTAAAATGTTGTGTAAAATTATGAGCTTTTTCCAATAAACGTAACACCAAGAATTCAAGATAAAAGATATTAATATTTCCATATCTGATATTTACTTTAAGTGCGGTTAGTGGAAAAGAATAGGGATTCTTATATGAAAACCTTCCAATTATTCGGTTGGGCATTTAGAAACAAAAGCGATGTATTTTTAAAATTAGCCCATGAACATGTATATATAAGAGTGGGTGTAGATTCATTTAAACGCACACAGGCAGCTTCATCCAAAGAGTAGATTTTGTCATTAAAATATGTATGATGTTAAGTTTATTGTAATTAATAGTGGCTGAAAATTGACAACTATACCATATTTTACAAAAAGTTGTTAACGCAAAACATGAATACGTACATGCAATTTTTTCACTTTTGAAATTTAGATTTACAATGTACGTAAACGTCATTCAAAATTGTACCAGATAATGTTAAAAAATTGTGCGGTCAGTTTTATTTCAAAAGTGAAAACAAAGGCAATACTATCGTAAAAATAAGACATTTCCCTATAAATGTTATGTGGTTAGTTAGTTTGAAATAAAGATCTTGCCAATTAGCAAATATGTAGTTCTCTTTGCATGCCAATTTACGTGTTAAATAGGCCTAGTGATAATCGATATTGTAAATATAAATATAAAGAAACAATTGAGCATTATATCAAGCTAAATTGAAACCCTTATCACAATTAAACCTCCATTGCATAAAGATATAGGCAGATATTAATAAAATGTCCCCATATCATTTATGTATATTACTGTACAGCAAAGACCGGATTAAATTCGGTTGTATTTAATTAATTAAAGTGTAACGATTTTTTAAATAAACTACTGATGTTGTTGTAAATGTAAATGTTTTTGTTCCATCATTACGTATAGTCGATATAATTTTTGAACTACGATTTTGTTTTTCTTTAACAGTTTTAACAAAGTATAGGCAACATTTGTTATGTGTATTGAATTATGTATGTACCAATTAAGTTATATTTCCTATTTGTGATGATGTATATAATAAATACCATGAATTTTGTATATGTAGTGCGATCAATGAGAGATAAATGTTTGTATATAAATGTAAAAAATGCAACTTATTATCCATAAAATGTATACAAAAGATAAATACAGCGAAGTATAAATGATGAATAGGTTAGTCAAAACTATTTGTAATCTATACATATCAATTATAAGGGATTATTTTAAACAAATGTTGCTTGGTCGACTTAAAGATGTGCTACAAATTAAAATAAATTGTTCTAATTTTAATCATTGAGCGTCAAAATATTCGCATAAATATATTTTTGTGTTAAAATACAACATTTACACGCTATATATAAATGCCGGTCATGCAATATTTTTTAACTCAAATTACATGTACCATAAATATATAACTGTTTTTTCCAGAAAAGCTATATAAATACAGATCCGAACATAAAATTATACTAATCAATTTTGTAACCCATATTTTAAAAAAACCGGTTAGACGTGCACCCCTGATTTAGTTCTTACGCCTTAAATCATCATCTTTTAATGAATTAAGCATTCATGTAAAGAATAAACATATACTTTTACGTGTAAACAAGTACACACTGCATATATGTTTATCAAAATCAAATTAAATTTTGATCAATAAATATAATAAACTTATTATATAATAGTTTATGTATATTAACCCTGGTCGAAATAAATTACTGAAATCAGTAAATTCTTAAGTGATATTAGTATACACAAACTGATGACTATCTGAGCTATACTGCTATCAGTACACCATAGTGACATCAGTAGGCAATGCTTAACTGATGCCAGCTAGTATACCCCTTACCGATATCAGTGTAAATAATAGTTTCACCGTTATACTACTCTGATAAATCTAAACTGTTAGACTGACACCAGTATAATATCATAATGATATCAGTGTCCCAATTACTAGTATACAGCTGATTACTGCCATCTGTATATTTATTTCTCCCAGGATTGATAATTACCTTCAAAACTTAACTTATGTATAAATGCATTCATGGTGGAGCATAATGAATCCATTTACATCTAATATTTATTCAAAATATGAAAGTTTGACACATGTCATCATACCATGCATCTTAATATAGCAAATAGAGCAATTTTTAAAGAAGGCGAAAACAATTATGACGATAATTGTCTTATATGTTATCATATAATTATAGTACTCGTTAACTTTACTTAATCAGAAATTTAGTCTTTTTGTTGGCTAACAATCTTCGTGCACCTAGTAGGGCCTACATCTCGTGCATACTATAGTTGTTTCACCTGCTTTCATGTACAAGTAATTCGTCATCACTTATTGCATCAAGACTGCCATCGAGTTTATCGATTTGACACGTGTTTCCGCTGGCGGTGCGAGAGAGCACCGCATGGTTCATCGTCATGGTGACGTCATAAATTATGCACGGCCTAAGATCTCCATGGAGCTGTTGTGCTCAATCTAAATTTAATGATTTCATTTCAACGACCTACCTTCTCGTTAACTGCAGTCCCTACAGGTTGAAATATCCCAACATACGTTTGTAGGCACTAGGCAGCAATGACCCAGAACAGGATCGATGGTATAGTGTTAGTTATTTACAGCCTCGTCCTATCCTGAAAGGCGACACTGTCCACAATGATAATGATTTTCAACTAATGCTATTTAAAAATGAAACGTTAAGGCTATACTTAATCCAACAATGGCAATAAAACGATAGTACTCAATGCATCGTCCGATAATTTTTCAATACACTGCAAATCAAACATCACACTAAAAACGTTGGGTTAAAATTTAACCCTATATTGAGTGCAATATTGACAAACCAACATTGGGCTAACACTGCATGGGTTGAATTTAAGTGTAACAACCAAATGTTGGGTTATATCTACCCATTGTTGGGTCACAGTTATTAACACAGGTTTTGGCTAAAATATGCCCAGAATTTGGTAAATGTGAGGTTTGTGTTATTTACAATAAAAGTTACCCAATTATGAGTTTATTATAAATACCACAAACCTCACATTTACCCAATTCTGTGCATATATTTTAACCAAAATCTGTGTTAATAACAGTGACCCAATGTTGGCTAGCTTTAACCCAACATTTGGTTGTTACACTAAAATTCAACCCAATGTTAGTATGTCCATAGCACTCATAATGGGTTGAATTTTAACCCTTTTAGTGTATAAATTAAGTGTCCATGAAATAAGATGCAAAAATGCATCTTAATTTCACCACTTTTTGTAATAAGACAAACAGTAAACAAAAGAAAAGCAGAAGATGCATCTAAATTCCAGTTTAGAAATTTCAGTTAAATTTCTTTCACCACTTTTTGTAATAAGACGGGCAGAAAACAAAAGAAAAGCAGAAGATGCATCTTAATTTTAGTTCAATTTCTTAAGATGCATCATATAACGTACTCTTATTTCGTGGACAGTTTTTAAGATGTTTTCATTTGTAGTGTAAATTTACGATTCACTAGGAAACTACACTTTTAGCTACAATTACCTAAACTTCTTATTAGGGAGCACAGACGGTTTTAGACAATGGTCATGCAGTGTTAATTTGAGAGCATTAGACTGCAGGAATGGAGCTCAAAGGCATGGGATTAAACTTTCAATGCCCATGTGTACTGGTGCAATGCATAATACCCTCATAATTACGGAAATCCGCGCATCGTTTGCCCCTAAACAATCCTCGTCAAAACGCGTTGCAGGATTTCTCGCCTTCCTACATGCATAATCCTATATGAGCCTCAATTACCAATCGTTGAACACGACGAATCTGATATGGACTATAAGGCAGATGGAAAACAACGATCAGAATTGAAACGTGGGGATTGTGAATATCCATCGTTTGAAATGAAATGCAATATAAACAAGGAAAGTAGCACCTTCAATATTGACCAAACTCCTGCAGCCTTGTTATCCATGTTCGATGCATTGTGTTATTTTAAAATGAGATTAACCGAATCGTTAAAAATAAGGGTACGAGGTACGAATGCACAATTGTAAATCTACTAGCATAGAATAAAACCTGGCCAGAAGATATAACGACGTATTTCACGGGCATAACCGACGATTGCCTTAGTTTCCGGCGACTTAAACATTGTAGAAAACACGGATTGAAAGCGTCCTAAGAAGAAAATTAAATTTACTACTAATTGCAAGAGCTAATGGAAATGCCATTGGCTCGATTAACAGCTACTCTCGTTTCAATTTAGATAATGTCATCAACACAAATTTTAGATTAGATGGCTAAGTAAAGATTTAAATAGACTAGAAAATAGTGGCGTAGAAATTTGACCATGAGCTATTTTTGTAAAGTAATTTAATGGAAAACTTGTTGAATCGTCCTAATTATTGAAAATTTAAGAAATGAAATTGCATTATCTGCATGAGGTCAAAATGAAATTCCCGATATAAGGTTCATCTATTACACCAAATTCTAAAGTAATTAGAGATACACCGTATGTGTACATCTTTTTTTTTTGAATATCACAAATAAACCAAAAACATATTAATTACACTTTCCTGCCACACTCTTCTTTTACAAATTTCTGAATTATCCTCTAATTTTTGTGAGCAGTGTATATCACATACATGTATACTCACGAGGTATTAGGTTGGCAAGAAAAACCTAATATTATATATGTATTTCCAGATATTTGAATTTTCTAGATATAGAAGAGACCTACCCATGTCAAAATCTTAAGTTTACTTAGTATACTTTTCTGAATACTAAGTATACTAAGTTATCCAAAAAAAGTGCACTTAGTATACGAACGAAAAATCAAGTATACTTTTCCTAGTATACATTACTGTATAGTGTACTTAGAAATATATACGAAAGTATAAAGTTGTTAAAAAAAAGGGCACTTGGTATACTTTCATTTTGACTATAAGAACATACTTACAAAATATATTTGTTGTATTAATTAAGTGTCGCCATGATTGAAGTTTAGATTTTCCGATGTATTATATATATACTTTGAAATATACATCTATATATAGTATTTTTAATCCTAAACATCATATTATTGAGGAAAAATAATTTTATGAAACCTCAATTCATGCACTGTAGTTCTTAATTTTACAAAGTGCTGTTGAAAACGTATTGAATGTCAAAACAAAAGTAAATATATTTTTTTCAAAATATAATTACAAATAATAATGTGTGCTACATGTTCACGTACATGTGCACAATGATATGCAAAATAAAAAAAAGCAGTCTACACTGTATGTGAATGAAATGCTTCTTGCATTTTGTCTATGCTGAGCATGGAATGGTTGAGCTTGAAATGCTCAGAAATTTCGATCTTGGCGGAAAGCCCTCGAGGAGTATTATGTCTTAAACTAAGATGGTGCATAAGATAAATGAGCAAGAAAGCAAAAAAAGCCTGTGCAAAATGCAATCAAAGAATGTAAATGTGTGATGGTTGTAATTGATAAGGAGCCGATTGGAGAAGCATTTGATTAATCAGTTGGTTGGCACTGGGGTGGGTAGTGTTTCGTCAAAGTCGATTTCGGGTAATGTTGATTATCTTGGCTGCTTCTGGTGTGGGAATTGGCGACCTACCCGTTGGTCCATTAATCAGGCTGAAGGGGAACAAAGCGAACCTGTCAGAGTCTATGATGGCATATTATGGGATAGAAGAGGAGCAAAACACTTTCTCCGCAACAGCTAGCTCCCTAATACCCGCCGTACAATTTATATCAAAAACGGATCAAAATCTCAAAAAAAAATACCAGAAACCATTCACGACATTCAAGATAAGCTATGTGCTATGATCCTTTAGTAGCAATTTTTAAACTTGCAAGATACATCAATCGCAAAATAAATAATCAGGTCTTTACTGGACTGACCACAACAAGCTGTAAACATCTGCAAAACCTTATCAAATATAAGCTACTAACTACTTATGAGAATGAGGAATGCTCACCATGGTAAAATAAATAACATAATCATTTTCTGGAATGAATACAATGGATAATATAATTTCTCTTATGTAGAATTAAAGTCTACTTGCAATTATTCAATTCGCACTATATGTGAATGTATAGCCTAGTTATAGCTAAGTTCGACTTAATTCATAGTGAAGGAGGCTGAAAGCCACAATACAGAATATTACAAGCTCGGTCAACCCATTCAAGCCTCCGTCAAGTAAGCATAAACGCACCTTAGCAGGGCTAAGTTTTTCAACCTTAAATGTACCTACGTACTGTTTTCTCGAATCGAGATGTTTTAACAAGTGTTTATTTTTAAATAAATCATGAATTATGAATTTTTGCATAAATATACCACAAATTTTATCCATACAAAAAACACATTTCCAATTTGCACGAAATTCTAAAGTAATTACAGATACATGTAATGTATATCTGTTTTCGAATATCACAAATAAACAAAAAAGCTTATATTAATTTAAGTTTAATTAACATTTACATGTATATTAAATAAACACAATTTGTGCATTACAATTGCATATTCTTTCCAAAAAGCATTTTTTAGGTGATATGCACTGTATAAAAACTCAACCTACATAGTTTGTTATTCAACTTATTACTATCATATCAATTTCTTGCTAAAATTTAAAAATGGAAGACATACAGGATAAATAATGGATACTCTCACATATTCAACGTTAAATATGGTAGAGATTTCCTACCATATGGGCCAACAATTTCGATTTAAAGATGAATTATATATTTAAATGCTATTGAAATAATGTATATCTAGCATATGTATTATATAAGTAATTTTCCAAATGTTTATGTTGCAAGCTTGTTCATTTCCAGCTGCTAGTAAACGCACATGTACATTACACCAACGCTATCAGTGATTGCTTTCACACAGGGGCAGCATTTACGACTAACTGGAATCTAACACAAAAAGTTTTCGATTTTCTGGCCACTTGTCCTCACAGTACGAGCAGCAAGCGTATCTAATGCATTTCGTCAAAACTGATGAAGATACTATGGTGCATCCCTTTTGAAAATGACTTCAAATCCTGAAACAGCGTTCTGTATTTTTTTTTCTAATCCCATGTCTGCGCCATCTGTCAAGCCCTAGATGGACCCCTAGGGGCCCATAGGGATCCCAGTGCGTCGAACTAACTTTCCCTCCGCTCGATATTACCTCAGGCAATAGTTTTCCACATACACAGTAGAGCGTTCATTGATAGGTTCAACTTTCAGAGAATTGTTTAGCTTTTGCTGTTCCCAGCTTGCTTGGTAACCACCATGCATCGGTAATGCTCGATTCCATTTTCGTCCCATATTACGCTCCCAATTCGCTCCAAAAATAAATTCGTCTAAATTCAATTTTGCATAATGTTCGTAACAACGCGTTAGCTTTGCTCGATATTAAAATTGATTGGAAGGGGGCTTTGCAAAAGCGTTGCAAGCTGCCAATGCAATGTCCCTGAAGGACCTCAGGCCAGGATGGAGTTGAAAGTAATTTCTGTAGCCAACAAATTACGCTTTTACAGTCAATCGTATGAACACTAGTCTATTACCGAAATTGCAGGCTTTGATTGCTACCAAAGTGACTGAAATAATTAAAATGACCTTCCTGTTTTTGAGAAATACTACAGCGTTATGTTTAATGCTGTGACTATAAGCTCAGGATTTGTGGAAAAAGGTGATTCCATCCTTGACGTATAATAGATATGCATTAAAATCTTAAATAGTCATCTACACGCAGCATATAGACATTCAAACAATCGTATAAGTAGAGCATATAATACACAGTAATATACATTAAAAATGGTATAAATACATGCATAAATAAATACAATGGACTGCACTTATATTAATCATGGATAATGTTATCACCCATTTACTGTTATCGAAATCACAAAGTCACAAACACATATATTAAAATACTTTGAGAAATAATCGCTTACTGTTATTATACCCCTGCCCACATATGTGGAAAAATTATATATGGTCATATACATGTATGTCTTTTATATGGCATACATGGATCAATGAATGACTATATCCGTAAATTAATTAATTTGATATGGCCATACCTGTCTCCATATATTTTACATACCTAGCATTATCCATATATAAATTCATTAGGTATGGCCAGACTTGTCTTCACATATCGCCATATCAAAAACTGTCCATGTATAGTTTATATGGATTTGGCCATACATACCTCCATACATGGTCATACCTATTTCAATATATGGACAAATCTGACATTATACTCGTCTAAATTTAGTCGAGTATCGATACTCTAGTCTTGTAAGACACTTTTGTCAAATGTCTTAAGCTACTTTTGTTGAGTGTCTTTAGATATTTTTGTCTAGTTTTAAGATGGTTTTGTTGATTGCATAAAGCTACTATTGTTGAGTAAAACGCTATTGTGGAATGCCTTAAAATAATTTCGTTGAGTAAGACACAACTGTGAAATGTCTTAAGATACTTTTGTCACGAGTGGTTCACGATCTACTAAATTGGAAATTAAGTGTGAATACGAAAATTTCATTAACAAACTTTAGATTAAAACTTAAAAATCAAGGCTAATTTTTTGTTATTAGCATATTAGAATCACCCGGGTATTGTTATTAAAATAGCCTGTGACAATCCTGAACACATCAAGAGGAGTCAATTACAAATATGAAAGTACTCTATAAAGATTTGTGTTGAAGCATTTTTCCATCACATGCAGGCACTATAACGTTGGCTGCTAAATGCAATAACAGAAAAGGCTTAGACGGAAGTGATAATGCGCATGCGTGAGCAGTTGTTTGTCAACACCATTAAAAATCTAAACGCACTTTGTTTTCTTGCCTCAGCACCATATAATGTAGACAATTTAGAGCAAATAGTATATGGCAGAAGTGTGGCGTATACTAGTTTTGTAAATGTAATGAGGCGTGGGTCACTTTGTATTCATTTGAGGAATGAGCTTATGCCAAAATCGAGTTTTGTATGTACATTACATCCACTGCAAATCAAAACATATTAAATTAAGTGTCAACGAAATAAGATGCAAAGATGCATCTTAATTTTACCACTTTTTCAAACTTAAAATTAGTTGCATTTTGTAATAAGATACAGCAAACAAAAGAAACGCAAAAGATGCATCTTAATTGAAGTTAAATTTCTTATCATCATAACGTCTTATTTCGTGGACAGTTTTTAAGATGTTTTCATTTGAGGTATATACAATCGAAAGCGAAGTAAGATTTACATGTAATTATCAATTTCATTAAATCTTTGTATGTACATATATAACGCTTTTCCATGCACTCTTTATAACATGCTTTGTAGTTCACAAGTTTTCTTACAGTGGACAGAAAATATCGTTTGAAAGGCCTTGTTTTAAAGTTCTCTTTGGTTCCCAATAAATTCCTGAATCCACAACTTTATATCGAACGGATCCCTTAAAAAAATTCATTCCCCTAAAATTGTCATTTAAATTCGTACTAAAAAAAATTGTGACGACGAAGCTGACAATTTCGTGCCCAAAGGTAACCCAACTGGGCTTTGGCTGTCACTCTGGAAGGGATGACGTGTACGAGGGTTGTGGGGTTCTAGTTATGACCGGGCACGGCTTAAAACCCAGGAGTACGCGCACCACTTTCCTCCTAAATCCTGCTTAAAAATTCATGATATTGATCGGCCGAAAAGACCCTGGATAAGAGTAACGTTGAGGGGCTTACAAGTATAAAAAAACGACCATATCACATTTGCGACTAGTAATTCACCATGTCCCTCTTTCCCCCCATCACGTTTGCACTGGGCATGCGTCGATCCATGCACGGGATCCACGAAGACCCCAGGATGTACCTCGCATTATCCACGTCCTTAGCACATATCACGTGATAGATACGTTTTCGGAACAGCGGGAAAGTGGCCAGGAACCAAATGCCCATAAATTTTCCCGAAAGAAGGATGCTAAGAATGGTGGAAGAATAAGCAGCCGGATGCGAGTTTTGCTCGCAACTCAGCTTGTGGTGCTGTGGAGGGTGGGTCCCTTCTTTTGATACATCACCGTGCGCGCAATAATGCACTTTTATTATCATTATTCAGACAGTTTCAATTGAGAATAATGCCTGAAAATATTCGCTCCGGTATTCTCGGGTTCGGATACACGTCGCGAACACCGGAAACTGTTAGGGAGTTGTTGCTGCACTTCAAACTCGACGGTATCAATCAACGTTCCGGATGTGATGTCACATCAGGCAAGATAGCGCATGTCAGAAGGATAGCAAACAAGCCCAGGATGATAGGAAGGTGGCCCTTATTATTCAATTTCATATCTCTAAACTGGCGTAGCTTCCTTCCTGATTGACAAAGACAGTACGTATTGCTATGACTTTCTACAGATACAACAAAATATAGTCCACTTAATGCTACTTTCAGTTGCTGTTTACTGCAACATGTACAGTGAAACCTGTGAATAAGACCTTCTTCACACCAACGTTGATGTAGATCAACTGATGTGGATCAAGAAAACTTGCGTGTTAATTCACACCGCAGAACTCAGTGAAACTGGTCACATGACCTAGTATACTGTGCAATGTATACTAGGTCATATGACCAGTTTAACTGAGTTCTGCGGTGTAAATTAACACGCACAAGTTTTCTTGATCCACATCAGTTGATCTACATCAACGTTGGTGCGAATCAGGTGTAAGGGCATTCCATATAGCGTACTATCTGGAAGTAACGCACCCTAGAAGTAGTCACGGATCGATTTTATAGCGCAAACTTACCTTTTTATAGCGTATTACCTGCGAAACGCGACTTGCACACTCGTTTCCTGGGACAGAATCACGATGTCACCTGTGTAGAGCGTACGCCAAAGCAAATTTTTTGGTACATGTTTACAGTTGTATACATACATATACATGTAGATGTGCAGTTGTATACATACATATACATGTAGATGTGCAGTTGTATACATACATATACATGTAGATGTGCAGTTGTATACACTTATAGGATGTACACATACATGTACATAATGTGTGCAGTTGTATATACGTATAGCATGTACATATGTACGCCTCGTACACCCGTGGGTGTGTGGCTATCACTCTAGCTCTACCTTCATATAGCATATCTCTTAAAGTAGCACACCCCATGGTTCGGACGCAAGTGTGTGCGCTATTCACAGGTTTCACTGTATAGTGAATATACAGTAAAGTCCAGATTATGAGATAACTAATTTCATTTGCTTTCTTAACTTCACAAATATAATGAATAAGTGTATCCTATAGCCTACGTGTGCAGCAGGTATACATGCATGGTATTATTATATCACGTGCACTATATACATGTTTTTGGCTTCGAAAGCTACACAAAACATTTAGCGAATTAAATGCATGCACTGTCCTATTTTTTGCACTGCATTGCCTATTTAAAAAAATATATATATTTTGTTTTAAAACTGCATTTCGAGAAAGCAACACCTGCAACCTTACATCTTTATTTGTAAGTACAAATTGTCACCTCGACATTGGAAAATGTGTTACACCTTGGCAGAGAAGTTCAGTATCTGATGATCATGCAAACTGAACTTTGTAAATCAATTAAACGCGAACTAAAATTGATATTAAGAATGAAATAGTAACGAACCTAAATAATATAAGGCGCATTAAGTTATATGTTAATATCAATTTTTGCTATAGATTATATACTGTAGATCTATATGAACTCCTTAAAACATTTGATAAGATTTTATATGATGCACAATACAAATTGTACATGTTTTTACTTCCTGAACAATGTACCACAGAATAATTTTATGATATTCATAACATCGAACATTGATTATACAACTACATGTATAATATGCTATACATTCATGCAGGTATAAATTGTACATGCAGCTAAAAGGTTCAGACTAAGAGTACTGTATACAATCAAATTGGAAAGCAAAACACGAGAAAACGTGATGCACTGTGAATAGTGTTCTATTTTTGCTAATTTATTTCCTTTATCAAAATATCCTGCAAACTCACTGTGACATGCCAGAAACTGAGTGACAAGCTCTAGCTTATAGTTGTAAAAACCCTGCCATCATTTTCTCGTGTCCCCAGAACATGTTTTTTTTGTATACTGAACGCCAAAGCCTTTGTGTCAATATGCACCCCCAAAGGCGAAAATGCTATTTCGTTATTTTTTTCTGGTAATCACACGCATTTACATGAAGATAATGACAAAACCCATATCGTATGATGGCACAAGCTTGTCTGGGCCATTCGTGTACGTGGGAGAAGAAAATAGCTGGATTTAAAAGTACGCAACCTGAATGTAATGGGAAAGCACAAAAAAAAAAAAAAAAAAAAAAAATTCAACGAAGGTAGAAGGCGAGAAAATCTCAAATTCAAATTGTATCCATCATGAGCCAAAAAATCAATATTTTTCCTAATTTTAAACAATTCAAAAGTGAACAATGGAATGAGTCGTAAATCATTGTCATATCTCTAGTTTTGTTTCATTTTAATCAGCACAATCATGTGGTTTTTTGTGTTACTGTTTTTTTTGAATTTGTCAAAATATTAACAAATAAAATAAAAAAATAATTAGATGTAAGCAATTTTATGTACATTATACAAATTAGCAAACAGCACCTGTAAACTAAGTACCTGCAATAGCACACATGATGTTCCATTGACGCTAATAGAGGCTACAAGCCACCTGAAGTACATGCAAAAGTACATATACTAAATGCAAAATTCCCCATTTGGGCATCGAGTTCAAAGCTCGATAGGTGTATTGTATGCAGTGATACAAGCCAGTCAAGAAAAAAATCACAAGATTTATGCATACAGGCCTACGTGGGTTGTGGTCATTTTACAAAATATGTTTTATTTATATCACATACGATTTGGATGAGATTGTATGGAGAAAAATGCATGTGCTCACAGTGTGATCAAAGACATTGCGGGATTTTCCCGTGTGTGTATGTATGGTATAAGAGAATGCTCTGCATTCTAAGCCAATTTGAAAATGGTCATGATGAATATACATGATTCACAAGGCATCCATGGCCATTGAAGTCAAATAGAACATTCATACCAAAGTCACGTTGCACAGTTAAAGATACCGTGTATCTGGAATTCTACAAAACTCTTGACAGATATTATCCTAAATGATAAGTTTTATAATATAAGTGCTATGCTTATGTGAGTACACTTGATTAAAATTATTTCATAAAACATAAGCAAACCGGTTAATTAATGCTCGCGAATATACACTAACCTACTGGGTATTGATTGAAGTTCACCTTAAACATTTCCTAAATATTTGGGACTGAAGCATATAATAGCCTAGATAATTTTTATTAATTCTTCGACAGTCAGCTCTCTGAAAAAGCACCGACTTTCATAGCATATAATTTAACCAGCGAATAACTAAAACGAAGAATCGAATTAGACCTTGATTATTAAATTAAAAACTAATTAGCTACGTAGAAATCAACACTAAATAGGTTTCCAAGATTAACGACGGGTGAAACCATGGCTATTTCGTTCGAGTTGCGAGTTAGATTTTCCATTATACAAGGTTTAACTGGTTTTGACTAACTTTTTAAATCGAAAAAATACAGTAAATCCAGGTATACATGCTTCATGGATGAGCAGATTTATATAACTCATTTAAAAGGGATGGTCCAGTTATAGTATCTTAAAATAGATACTCAAATAAGAGAAGTTCTAATTTGTGTCCCACACTAGATTATTTTGACAAAGTTATTAATACAAATGTTTTTTTAAAAATCTGTTCTGCGGGCCTTTCCTAACAATGAAATTAAAACATTGTTTTATGGGGTATATTTATATAAATTACGTGCACACGTAGGTGGTTTACATGTATACGCAATTCTACCCACTCCCCTGAAAAATATTACTTTCATTAATTATAAATTTATTTGAAATAAACCTATGCTAAATGTAATCTTAAAATTGTATCAAGTGTATACATGTATTTGTCACTACACTCCAAATTTAATCAAAACATCTTAAAACATCTTTAATTAAGATGTTCGCGAAATAAAATGCAAAGATGCATCTTTGTTTCATCCCTTTTTTTAAAAAAAAATAGTTGGATTTTATAATAGCCTACAAGTTAGATATTAAACACACAAAAAATGTAACTAATTTTAAGTTACAAAAACGTAATGAAAAAAACATACATCTTAATTTGCATTTTATTTCGTGTACATCTTATTTTTAGATGTTTTGATCTGCAATGTAATGAAATGTATAAATGTGTATTTCATACTAACAATAAAAAAGACACTTGATACAATGTTTATAAAAAAGATGTAATTATTAGATTTTTACTGCATATGGTTTGATTGGATGCAACTTTACAATCGGAAATATGACAAACATATCCAAACCAAAGTAATAACATTTCCCTATGGCCAAACTTGAAAAAAATAACATTACTCTTAAAATTTCCTGATTAAGTCATCTTCATAATGTTTTTTTCCCTATCATTAATTTGATCCCCTAGCGCTCGATGAGATAATTCAAAATTCTACTCGCAAATCGACCTTAGAGGACAAGAAAATAGAAGCATTGTTCTCATTAAAATAGCCCTCTAGGAGTCAGGAGACAACTGGGATCACTCGACAGTAGATTGAAAAAGGTAGAAAAGAGACAGATATAACAGGGACCCACCATTGCGCCAGCATCGATCTCGCCTTGATTGCACACGTTTCAGGCATGATTGTAACAAAGTATAAAGCCAGGTTCTCTAATATCGTGAACAAGAACGTATACCCTAGGTACATCAATTGTTATTCTTGGAGAAAATCAATGACATTCACAGAAGGATTCGGGGGAGAGCCTAGGTGGAGGAGGGTGTGCCACTGTTCAAGCAACTATCGGGATGAGTATATATACATGTATATGTGCGTGTGCAGTAGAAAAGTACTGTCTCTAGGTGGAAGGATTCTGGTCTCGGGCCTGTTGATCATCCATGTTGTAACACAGGGCTTAATAAGCTCAAAGGGAGAAATCCAAATAGGAGAATTGAGGGGGAGAAAATTGCGAAGGGGGATTGAGACGCAAATGACATCTCACGTCATTTCACTAGTCTCCCTCTTCTGCATTTTTACGCTTGTGGTGTCTGGAATGAAGAAGGGCTGCCCATAGTTTACTACCACCGTTATCCATTAAGGTTAACGTTACAGTTCATTTTAATCAACCGGAGGATCTCCTTGTAACGCGCAGAGCGACAGGGTCGTTGCAGATTTAACCTATGAGTACAGTGAGGCAAGCTTAATCCTATGAAGCTGTCAAAAATATATGCACTATATATAGTTTTAACATAATTCAGGGATTGGGCAGGTTTCCTTTAATCTTGACGACATTAGCAGCATTGTTTATTTTGCCAATGCGCATGCGTGGGGACGACGTTAATGGGTTTGTATTTGAGGGGAGATGACACTTAAGTAGTTTAACGTGATACCACAACGTTTTTTAGGCGCATAACTTATTGATGCGCATGCGTAATAGTGTTTATCGTTCTCATTAAGATTAAGGAAAACCTGCTCATCCCTATAATGTTAACCTTTGTGCATGTTTTAAAAACTTGAATTTAAAAAAAATATTGAAAGTTTTGTGATTGCTAGGAAGCGCTGTTTTAAGGTGCTTTTAATACCGCGAACTTCTAATTTTGTATACTTTATACTCATTCATATTTAAATGTACTTATACAACAAGGGGCCATTCACAAAGGACGTCCGATAATTGTGGCGGAATTTGAACCCCTCCAAGATGGCTGCCCTTGATACCGCAAACCTCCACCTTTATTAACGATTGCAAATACTAGAGGGGTTGCGCAGGTTTTCTTTAATCTTAACAAGAAACGATAAACATTAACAAGAAACGATAAACATAATATTACGCATGCGCATCAATAAGTTATGCGCCTTAAAAGTCGTTATGCGCCTTAAAAGTCGTTATGCGCCTCAAAGACGTTGTGGTATCACGTAAACTAATGAAATTGTCATCTGCCCTCAACCACACACCCATTAACGTCGTCCCACGCATGCGCATTGGCACAAAAAACAGTGCTGCCAATGTCGTCAAGATTAAAATTAAGGAAACCTGCTTAACCCCTCTATTATCGTTCAATTCAACCATACTTCCCGCCTTGTTTTTGAATTCAGCGACCTACCGAGTGAGTCATTCTCTTTCAGTTGTAAATCCTACTTCGGGATTTCACGCATCATCCTTATCCTCACCACATCGTTCTAAAAGCTAATGTTATGCATTCCAGACAAGCCAGTCCCATATTAAAGCAACCACCAACTTCGCCACCCTGATGATTGTGCATTCTCGTCATAGTTCATGTGACCGTGCTGACAACCACGGGGGTTGGAAAATGTCATAATAAAAATTTGCCCTAAAATTGCTCACGCTACCCTATTGTTCCTTCGCGAAGCTACTGTGATGATAGGAGCTTAAATCTGTACGTGGGGATACGAAGGAAGCAAATACATAGAAAGAGTTAACAGTGCCAGCAAAAGCATTGATGCAATGAAGTCGGAAAAACTGGGATCATATACCGTCGTTATGGTTTTCTACTGTACGACAACTGGAAAAATTTCTATTTCGGTATAGTTGTTATTTTTCATTATTTTGAATGCATATCCAAGATTTTACTAAGTAAAGCTAGTATGCAACATTCGTTATTCCTGCACAATTTGTTAGAAGCGAAGTCACATGAGCAGACAAAAGCTTCACACTTGCAGTTTTTTTGACAATATTTTTTACAGTTGCTGTCATCTGAAGTATATATAATGACACGTAGTTACATATATACATGTATGTTAATAGCTATAAGCATAGTTCATGCTAAGTCTACGAGCATACAATGTTCACTCGTCTAAGCCCGCTCCCTCATTTTTTTTTTAAATAACCATCGAAGCAATTTAGGAAAGGGCTATTAACGAAATATATACAATTTGCACATGTAATGTATATGTCAACACTGAACAAAATCTACATTTTGATGCCAATGTTACAGTATCCTAACCTCTATGTTTTGGCCAACTCATACTCTTATATTACATGCAGTGCATATAGGAAGGAGGATTAATATTTAAAACAAGTAAACACCTATATATGAATATTTCTCTATTATAGTATATATATGGCAAATATGTCGATATCGATATTGCCTATCATATGATATTGCATATTATATGAAACGAAAAAGTTTAGTTGGTTATACCTTCACACATAAAAAATCATTGCATCGAATATCAAATGGAGCAAAATTATTAATGTACATGTTGACTTTTGTCTGCTAAAATTTCTTTAGTCTTACTTAAGAGTATATACGGTACATACACTGCAAATCAAAACATTGAATTAAGTATCCCCGAAATAAGATGCAAAGATGCATCTTAATTTCATCCTTTTTTCAAATTTAACCTTATAGTTGCCTTTTTTTAATAAGATGGACAGTAAGCAAAAGAAATGCAGAAGGAATGCAAATGAAAACATCTTAAAAACTGTCCACGAAATAAGACGTTATGATGCATCTTCAGAGATTTAAATTAAATTAAGTATAACTGATAATATAGACATGCTGTTTTCATTTGCAGTGTAGCTTTTTACTTAATAATGCAAAAAATGTATACGTTGCACAACAAAAAATAAACATATCTATATATATCTTTTTTTATGTGCAACGTATACGTTTTTTGCTGAAAACATCTTATCTATATGTGATGTTTTCATTTGTATTGCAGCTTTTTATCTAATAATATGCAACAAAATATATGCGTTGCACATATAGTTTTGATTGAATAATATTTATTTCAAGTTCCATCATAATTTTATGTAATTTGTCATTCTTATTTAAGAATATAACTAGGCTTAATCACATGTCGATATGACACATGTGATTAATCCTAGTTATATTCTTAAATAAGAATGACAAATTACATAAAATTATATATGATGGGACTTGAAATAAATATTATTCAATCAAATATGAAACACATACATTTTTTGCATATTATTAGATAAAAAAACATGTCGACATGTATATATTTATATATATATACACATACATATATTTTTTGTATAACTGCCTTTCAGTTTTACTCGTGATTAGGTCTAGTTATATTTTCAAATGAGAATGATAATAAATTACATAAAATTGTGATGGAGCTTGCATGTATATAAGTAGGAATTAATACTGCTTCAAATGCTAAATAAAACATAAACAAATATTATTTAAACAAAAATATCCATAATTCAGAGCTCGTGTGCATTATGGATTTCTAAATATCACCTAACATATCTACTACATACTTTATATGAAACATTCGTTCTTATTTATTAAATATTCAAAGTTTCACGGAACTGCCGTTTCGATTTAAAGTTTTATTTCTAGAAGCCTAAAGAACACCAAAAACTCAATCTTTGATTTGTTTCCAGTTAAGTTCGTCTGGCAGGAAGCAGATGTCACTAAGTTTTACATGTAGAAATAAATATATGATAAATAACGTACGTTCTTATTATATTCAAAACACGCCAATGACTGATGACAATTATAATTAATGGATTGGGTGTGAATGATTAGCCTTGATGCACTACGTGGTGCTTTTTCAGATAGACTATTCAACAGAATCAGCGTGTGCTAATATGCTGTATGATAACCTTAATGAAGGAATACTGCGAGATATGTTTCTAATTTTGAGCTAAATTATTTTATAAATAACAATCATGTTCTCTTCAAGCCCAAAAGGACTAATAGGCCTATATATAAACCTATCGCTGCATAGCTAGGTACATAAATCCATGCATTGCTGGTTTATGTACATTCGACGAACAAAATATTTACACTACTCATATTAAAATTATGCTATAGAGCAACGTTTATGTACTTCATTCAAATGATTTTTATTGAGAACTTGCAATTTCAGGTGAGCAGATGTGGAGCTATGTTTACAGCAACTCCCATGATGCGTCACTACATTTCCTGTTGTGTACTCCGAGTAAACAGGATTTTTGAAAACAATTCGCCATGGCTTATTAAAAATCCATGTACACGTTCATCTGCCATTTTCAACAAACAAGGTATAGGAATTGCCCCATTACATTTTTGTATTTATGAATTACTAATTGAAAATTGAAAGTCGACTGCATTATAACGAACTCCATTTTCCAACGAACTCTTATAGAAATGTTCCACCCAATAAAAATAATAAAGTTTAAGTCAATATTCTCAAAATGTTTCATCTTACCTCTGATACGTTATTTATTAAACTAACAATATGGATAGACTGTACATGTATATACTTGGCAACCACGCATTCTCCAGCATCAAGAAATCTTGTTGTAAATACATTTAACTGAAAAATCTTCTTGGATATACAACTTGTATACATGTATTTTACTGCTTACCATGAGAAATTATTTATAGCACAATTTAAGCCACGTTTTTTTGGTAATTACGAGTAATGAATTTCACAACATTTTTAAATAGTTGTTTACTGACAATTCATTTGTAACGTAAAATTTACAAATACCACTAGACTTATGCATATTTCTTTCTCCTAATATACACTATAAAAATGAATTCAGTTCCCCGAGTGTTTTATTAAATTAATCAAATGAGAATAAAATCTACTAATGTACTAATAGAACGAATGCCGAATCATGAACAATTAATTATTCTAATAGCATTTCAAATTTTACATAAAATTGGTTGGAAAATTAGTAACTGCAAATCCGCATTCCATTGACTAATTTTAGATAACTCATTGTACTGTTCCAAATTGTAAAACTTAAAAGCTCAAATCCCTTCCAATTTCTTAGTAATTTATATTAGCCACGCATCTTAACAAATAATGCGACCTGAATTGTCAATACTTTTTCTAAGAAACTGAATTAGGACCAACGAACATAAGGAAGAAGGGGCTTAATGATAACATTAAACGAAATGCTGACTACAATAAACAGTTATTTACCAATGTATTTCTATGAGTGTTCCGGATTGAATCATTCTTGTGACAACAAATGAGGGATATAACATCTGTGATTCCAATAAGCAATTCCAGTCTAATTGTACTGTACATGTATTTTTTAACATAACGGTCTGACGATTTCATGACATTAAGTTGAGTTGCCCATCATTTCAACTTACAAAGTAAAGCGAATTTAAGATCCCATTAAGAGGGCAGATTGAGCATATTCATTATTTGTTGCCGGCCCAGTGAGCAATGCATCGACCATGCAACGCCAAATTATAATAAAGCTCCAATATTCAATAATATAGCATAAATGCATGAAAGAAATGCTTTCACGTGCATTCAAACGTGTATATATTTTGGGACATTCAGAGCTCTCATTATATCATTTCGTGTGTGCTCATGTTTTCCATGTTTTATATGATGGAAATTAGCAGGATTTGTATAACCTTATTCAAAACCGTATACGCGTTTATTTGCTTTTTGGAAATCGAAACCACGTGAGAATTAAATGAAATGTTATTTACTATAGCAAGCTTGCGTGCGAGCGTGATAAACAAAAAAAGAAATAAAATGAATTCTAAAACTAAAACCACTTAAAACTATCATTTTTATTTCATCATTTCGGGCAGCTCTGTTTCAATTTTATGTTTGCAACGATTCGAAAGATTTTTTTTCAAAAAAAAAATTCGATTCGTATTCCATTCATCATACAAAAACATACATCTTATTTGATCTTTATTTACTAAAAACAAATATATGATGTTCTAATTAATGTATGGCTACCATGCTTGTGCACGTTTAGAATCGTACTTTACTTGCCCTTGTATTCGCCTCCGCGGCGGAATGTAGGCGGCGCTGCTCTCGTTTCAAGATGGCGCAGGTACAGGGTACAAAATGTAAATAAACGCACGTTTCACGTTGAGAATTAATGAC
>JAQGCC010001407.1:0-23987 GCA_034698905.1 Xestoiulus laeticollis | reverse complement strand
GAATAGGAACAAAGAAGTGAATAGAATTTTAAAATTGGCACATGATTTAAGATTTATGGCATAAGGTTTAGTGCCTATAATGCTTTACAGTGTAAAGCAGCCTGTATAGTACTTGTGTGAATGTGAACTTTGAAAAGTTTGCATTATTTTGAATTTAAGCTGTGGTCATGCATGATATCTACAGTATTTTGTTTTGGACGAAATAAAAAATTTTGAATTTAAGCTGTGGTCATCTATTCTCATGATGCAGCTGTGCGTTTTGAAGTGGCTGAAATTTAGAAGCTGAATGCCCCCAGTCATATTGCTTCATTTGCATCACGTGTTCAGTGGTAATATATCAACGGCGCTTCAGTGAAATGACACCAGCATGTGCAATGCCTTCACTTTCTACTTGTAGTTTGTACAAATTGTAAACAATACATGTACTGAAAATGTGTCTAGGGCCATATTTTAGGATTCCATTGGCTGGCATCCTTGATCTAAAAATCCATAGAGAACAAATTCTGAACAATGAAGAAATTCTATTGGCTGGATCATTGGAAAATAAATTAAAATAGTTCAAACCAATAGAATTTTTCTATGATCCTATTGCCAACAATAGAAACCAATCTGGGCGCCTTTAGACTTTTAGGCCTGGCGCCCATTAAGTCCATACATACAAACTATAGAAATCAATGGGCCAAATAATAAAATGTCATAAATTTTTCAATTTTTTTTATCAGTGATAAGCATTAGTCTTTACTTTAATTTATTTCAATTTTTATATTTATGATATTCTGGTCAGGCTTTGGCCATATCAAGCTGGTACAATCGACGTAAAACTGGAATTCAGCCAGTATTTGACGTACGAATTTGTTGTTGATTTGGAAACGGGCACATACATAATTTCACATTTATGAGAAATGTATTTGGGTTATGAAAAAACTGACCAACAGTAGCACTTGTAGATGTCTGGAGATTGTTATTTATTGCGGAATCTACCACGACATATGGTGAAATTCTCATTGGCGATAATAATATCATCACCGGAGGACTTGTTTTTTATATATAAATAAATTATATAGTGTTTATTTATTTTATATGATCAAATTGACATTTTTTTTTGGGAGTCTAAAAGAAACAACTGAAAGTGCTGCTGCATAAATACTTATTCAGCAACTTGTAAACAACTTGTTTCTTGGACTAAAGTTTGGAGCAACTAGACTTGTCATTACAATTTTATTTATTTATCGAACTCTACAAGAATTTCGTCTCAAATTATTTGGCAGTTAAAACAGTGATGTTGCCTCATGTTTATAGCTTAAATCAAGTCATGTACAAATCTTAGTAGCAAGTTTGGCAAAAGGGGAATAAATTTGTTTTCAAGGCTATTTAGTTGTTTACTAACCTTGTTTTCGGTTTTTTTTTCCCCTTGGCTTTCAAATTTAGCTCTTTCCCTTCATAAGCCGAAATAGCCTGCTTGAAATTAAACTCAGAAATTAATCAGGGAAGGAACCCGAGTCTCCTCAAACGAAATCTATTAAATCCTGTGAAAAAATCTGCCAGAAGTGGTTTTTAGGGGTAAGAAACACTACGTGTAGCCTATTTTTTTAAATTTTGGTATTATATGTCAGTTTTAAAGAGGCATGGCTCCTACTTTAGATGTTAATACTGTGCAATGCTTTCCGGATGTCGTGCAGTAGATTGCATGGCTTCATCTTTTTACCATGGATACGCATTGAGAGTGAACACGAGTTTTAGGCGAGAAATGATGCAAGTTTTAAATTGAAGCATTTTGCTGGCTTCTGCTGCATTTCTAAGGGTTTCCAAACTGCTTCAACTTCTAAACTTTGAGGTTGGGACCAGATGTTAACGTTATTCAGTGAAATTAAAAGTGCATTTGCTTGGAAACAAGCTTATCTCATTCAATTGTACATGTACTAGTATATGCCATTCGTGGGGAAGATTGTCGGCGTAGCAACATTTGTTTTTATCTTTGTGTGCGCTTGGGTAACACGAAGTCTGACCTTTGACACCATTATCATGTCTATCCAGGATAATTTTTCCAAATAATAAGGTTAACACAACATCATTTGAAAGTGGGCTGTGTAATACTACATAACGTTAGTTATAATGCATAAACATCATAGCGCTGCATACACACTTAGTAACATAGATATCTTGACTCTGATATCATTAACCCCGTGATTACCCATGTGCATATAACCCATGATAACCTTGTTTGATATCATTACCAAGTGGAAAGATGGTCATGCCAGTCAACCAACAACGTTAATTTCGGGGTTATGTTTGTGGGTTTTTTTTTTGTGTGGGAAATTTAATGCTGTGAGAAAGGTCAGTTTTAATTAGGTTTTATTTTCAAAATCTGAAATCCAAATTTCTTAAATGACTGATTGTGAGATATTTTGATTGAATGTGCCATGCAGCAACACCATATTTTGGCAGAAGAACGTTTTAATTGAGATTTTAATTTGCAGTGCATTTCTTTGAGATACGAAACATTCAGAGATGGCTAAAGAAAACATGTTTTCTTTAGCCATTTTATCGGCCTAATCAAGCATTTTCAGTAGTACAATATGTACTTTTATTAGCTTTTCTTAAACAATTTCAAAAATCGATTTCAAATTTGGTTAATATTCCAATATATAAGTAAACAGAAATACAAACTTTTAATTACAGTAGAACCTGTCAGAAAAATATTATTTTAGACAGGTCCTTTTTATTTCGGACGGGTTCGTTTGTAAACTTGACAGTGTTTACAACTGGAAAATAGGGAATTTCTCCTTTTTGAATCCTTTATGAGTCACTAGCTATTGGTCGACATTATTAACACAGCTGCAAAATATGGAATTTCCTCATTTTTTCAATCCTTGTACATGTATTAGGCCTAGTTATTGGGTATCACATAATGTACAAAGTTTAATTGCCCTGCATCTCCCTGCCATTTTTGTTTCCATGTTTGGCATTTTTTTCATTTTCCATTGTTGATATTCCCTTATAAAAATCATTGGGACCAATACAAATCATTAAATATCACTTTATGGAGGTTTGTTATTTTATACATGGGTGCCAAGTTGGGACCGGCACATTTTATTATTTTAGAGAGGTTATTATTTTACACAGGATTATTTTAGACAGGTACTACTGTAGGCTATATAGTATTTTTCAAAATCATTTAAACCGTGACAATAACAAAAATTTCGTTTGAAAATATTCAAAGAGTTATCCAGAAGTAAAAGTTCACAGGATCCTAGTCTCCTACTTTTTCCTTTTCACATAAAATAATCCCAAAATAAATGAAATCTAGCAAATAATGGGTTACATTTTTTTTGTCTTACATTTCCCTGATGAAGCTATAAAAAAGCAATTTCAGTAGATGAAAGTCTGAAAGAGTTCTGTTTGTAGACAAGACAATGAATCACAACGGTTTGTTGGGATTGATTGGGTTGAGGAACCCTGACATTGCCAGAGGCAATGTCCAAGAGTAAGATGCAATAATTGACAATGGATTTGAAAGCCAAGAGATTTTATCTCCCTCCTTGCCCTCCTAGGCGTAAGCTCTCATTGATTTTTTGTTCTTGTTGCAGATCCCGATCAAGCATCGTTTAATTGCAAGTAAGCAACACTTTCACTGTCTGGATCTTGAAGCAGGTGCTCAGTGCCATTAGCATCTCCATTGTTTCTCATTGTGTTTGGGATACAGTCATCAGAACCTCAATGACCACCATACCTCTCGAGATTCCACGCCGGCCCAAGGAGGGCCTGCAACTGTCTCCGGCTGCCAGGTCGCCATGCCAGCATTCCCCAATGTCGCCGCACTCACCAAGTCTCAACTTCTCGCTGCCGAGCCCCATCATCACCAGGAGGACAAGGACCTACTCTGCGTAAGCATGCATTGATTTTAGGGTGTAAAAATGGTAAACTTTCCCGAGACAGTTTTGATTTTAGGGTGTATTTAAGACAAGTAAAGTCTGTAAACTTTTCCAAGACAGTTGTAATCCCCTCGGATGAGATACTGAATGTTGTCTTCGTCTAGTGTCACTTTTACCAGAGGTGAATTTGCTTCGGGCTACTGTCCTGATCATCTTGACTGTTCTCCTATGAGCTTCCTTCTGATTTTATAACATTGTCATTTTTAATGCAAGATAAAGACTGGACTTTCATGCCTGCAGGTGGTACTTTAAAGTACCACATAAACTATATGTGGTGCTTTAAAGTACCACATAAAGTCGTAAACAATATATAGGGCCTATGTGGCGCTTTAAAGTACCGCCCGGCATGAAAGGGTTACGAGTAGGCCCTACACTAACAATTGAACAAAATGCCATGATGTATGCGGAATACAGTTGACTGTTTTGTTTGTCTTCCGGTCTTACATGCATTGGTGTTCTGCAAACAAGCACCACATAAACTATATGTGGTGCTTTAAAGTACCACATAAAGTCGTAAACAATATATAGGGCCTATGTGGTGCTTTAAAGTACCGCCAGGCATGAAAGGGTTACGAGTAGGCCCTACACTAACAATTGAGCAAAATGCCATGATGTATGCGGAATACAGTTGACTGTTTTGTTTGTCTTCCGGTCTTACATGCATTGGTGTTCTGCAAACAAGCTTTGGAATAATAGATAATCCTATGGGTGTTTGCAATACACAACAAACGCTTGTGTGAGAGGTTTACGTGCCAAGACACCCGAGTTTCAAAAAACATCTTCCATATAAAAATGTCATTGGAGATTCGCCTCGTGATGAATGCCAATAAGGTAAAAATGCTGTGTAGGCCTATTGCCAAGACGTCGCAGGTTTTTCGGTATGTGTTTATTGACATGCAGGCCGAAAATACTTCTGTTATAAGGAATGCCAAACACGGCAAGAACGTTGCTGATGTATTGCGGCTAAAATCAAAAGGATAATCCAATGTCACTTCATGTGGGTTGTCTGAGACAAGTGCATTTTGAAGATGTACGTAGCAGGCATTTCTATTTGAGTACATGTTTTGTCAATTCCACTCTGTAAGAATCCTTGTTGACTGTTTTTAGAAGGGCACTTGGACATTGTTGAATTTGCAATCACTGACACTGGGGTTACATCATCAAGTAGTGTTCCCGCAATCTAAGACAAGTTAGACAACCTGTAGATATCGATGAAATTCAACACAAATATTACATTTGTTCTCACATGGCCAGTTATTGGTTATCACAAAAGTGAAGAGCTGGCACATTTTAGCCAGCCCTGCATGTGCAGAAATAGGGATTTCCCACTGCGAAAATAATTTCTAAAAGCTGAATTGGCAAGTGACATTTTTGGATTGGCTGCACAAGGCTCCCAAGTAGTCAATGTCAAAGCAAATGATCTGGAGACTGGAAGGGTGGTTTTACTGGTATCTAAACTCTTGAACATTGGCTGTAAACTTCCGCCCCAATTGGCAATGCATTCGCTTTCCGGTGATGTGCATTTCGAGGCTATCAGCTGAGCGCATTAAGCGTTAAATTGGGTTAGGTGATCCAGGGATTACAACACTGATTTTGCAAAACCCGAGGCTCGGTGTCTTTGCAAGCATCCACTGCGTAATGACCCGTACGAACATGATGTGTGGCTCCTTGCCCGGAATTCAATCGGAAGTGGCATGCCATACTAAGTTTCAATCTGGAACAACAACCACAGGGTGGTTCTTGTTCAGATAGTAGTTGTGAAATTTGGATGGCAAAACAGTATCATGACTAAAATTCCTGTGTGCTTATGTTGTGCAAACATAATTTTCGAAGTTCTTGCACAAAGATTGGACAGTAATGCTACTGCCTTCAGACTTCTTCAACCATGAAAACCTTAATCTTACAAGCAAAACGTTTTGTATAGGATTTGTCAGGCATGTAATTTAAAAAATTCAGTTGCTTTTTGTCGCAAACATTATAAAAACACTAATGCATATTCGTAAAACGTATGCATGTAGCATATACATGTAGTTGGAAATTTTCGAGGGGAAATTCTGCAGTGTGTAATGTCATATGGTTCAATTGCTAATTAGTAGTAAATTAATATAATATATTTCTTAATATTAAGAATTTTACAAATTGCAATACACAGGATAATATCAACTTTGTATTTATACAAAAGGTCCAGGGTGTCTGGTATGGAATTTTGCTTACATTTTTAGCACCATGAAAAAGCCTGGAATTAGTCTTGAAATTCGAGTTATAGATACCAGTTGATACTAAAATGATGATTCTAACAGTTACTACCATATTTACCAGGAGTTCTGTTCTATTATGCGAAATTTCTCCCAAAACTTCATGCATTTTTTATATAAGCATACAACTGGAGATTTTATGCAGTCGAGACCAAAATTTTCTTTTTAAATTTAAAACAGTATTATATAAAATATTCATGTTTTTATATAAAATGCTCATGCTTTTATACAAAATGTTCAAGTTTTTATATAAATTAACAATTTATATGAAAAGTTATTGCTATTTCAGAAGTTCCAGACTTTTTGTAATTAGGCCTATTTCAGCATAGGCCTATTTACATGGGCAATTTGAAAGTACATGTAGGCTAAATATGTGCACAAAAATGTTTTGTGCAAAAAACATACGTATGTAGCAGATCTGGGTGTTTCTAAAACGAGCTGCTAACAAAAATTTGGATTTGATGCTACAGGAGTTTTCTTATCTGATACATTTTAGCAAACCGAGGAGACCGAAAAGGGTTTGCACCTCGCCCATATTACCAATTTGCAAATTTCCCTGGTCTCGACCTTCAAGGAAGATAGTGGGGGATCCTACTGGGTATCGTCAGTCTGTGTCTGGAATTTTGACCAGGACAAAACAAAAAATTCGTCTGAGAATGATCACATCGGTTTGTTTGGCGAATGGACGGGACCGATTAAGAGATCTTGAAATGCACTTCACGTCCATGCATTTAGTGCATGTAATCCATTTCCCCAGTCAACAATGTTGATTTCTATGTTAAATCTCCCAGGAGCTAGCAATTAACGGCCGATTAGAAGATCAGACCTGGAAATGAGTTGCCGTTAACGACAACCTTTTGTCTTAATGCTAGAATTATTATTTTTCGGCTGCCGGATCTGGGCATCTTCAAGCCGCAGGAATAGCTATCGAATATGAGAAATTAAAAGGGCTTAGCCGGAGATGTTTGCTGAATCGTGTCAACATAAACATGTTGATTTTATGGTTCGCTAAGGTCTTAAGGATTCTCTCGGCGCCTTCCATATTTATAACCGCTAAGAAATAATAACCGTGACTCCCAATCAAATGGGAGAAGGGTATCAGCGATATGATAAAACATGACCGAATGGTGCGATACTCGAGTAGAATCTGTTTCATGATTTTTTATGTAACATACAGTATTATAACTACAGTACAGTGTAGAACTTGTCTAAAATAATCCTGTATAAAATAGAAACAAAAATGGTGCATGTAAAGATTGAAAAACTGGGGAAATGCCCTATTTTGCAACTGTGTAAATAGTAGCGAGCAATAGCTAGTGACTTATGAAGGATTCAAGAAGGGGAAATTCCCTATTTTGCAGCTGTGTAAATAATGTCGATCAATAGCTAGTTACTCACTGACTCATGAAGAACTCAAAAAGGGTAAATTCTTTATTTTGCAATTGTGTAAATAGTATCGAGCAATAGCTAGTGACTTATGAAGGATTCAAATAGGGTAAATTCCCTATTTTGCAGCTGTGTAAATACATGAAGTGTCGACCAATAGCTATAGTGACACATGAACCTTTCTAAAATAATATTTTTCCCTGGTCCCAAGAGTATTTTAGACAGTTTCTTCTGTAATACACATCTTATAAAGAGTAAGATGATACTAATTTGAGATTTTGCTGTGCTCTTTTAACGAAATTCTTCTTGCCTTCAAGCCAAACACTTGATTAATGAATTATGCTAATATTCTTTATATCGATTTTTTTAAGTTTCATTATGGTCTCCTAATTAAACAATGCCAGAAGCGATGCTTGACAAAATTCTATTTTTTTTTAAGTTCGGGGATTATAATAATAAGAAAGATTTTATTTTCGTTTTTAGACCCCGAAGTCGTGTTCTATACACAATAGCAAATTATGGTTGTTAGCACACCACATTAATAGGAGGACATTTCAATGAAATTAGTAGAAGATCTTGTTCGGTGTTGAAGTGACTTTGCACAAAATTGTGTTAAAGTTTTTTTGCTGAAATTTGCATATACGTGTATATCTGGTCATATGAAATTTTCTTAAATTCAGCCATTTACGCTAAAATGGGAATTTTAATTTTGCATAAACAGTATTTTGTGCTTTACGGGTTTTTACTGGCCAACCATTTGCGGCCCTATATTAAAAAAAAACTTTATTAACAAATGTGACTTTTCAAAACTGGTTATCGATCATTACCGCGCTTGATTCACTGACCCAGGAACACAATATCTGGGATATCAACAAAAACCTAAATGCAATCAAAAAGGAAACAGCAAAATAATCAAACGCAATTTTTCTGCTGTAGCCTATTAATCGTGTTTAAAGTTTTGGGCTTTTGGAGTCCTGTTGACACCGAGCGCGACAACATCCGAGAATAGCATCGCATCAGGGTTGATTAAAGTGCTCGCAGAAAATGAATTTGCTTGAATCTCGTGTTGCTTACATCAGAATAAAGATATGATTCGCCTATAGCGTTTAACACCCCACGTGGGCGTCATCTGCCGTAAACCTGGCCATTCATCTGTGGGCACCCTCATAACTGTCAGATTGCAACAGTACTGACGGCTGACGACAGTGATTGCCATGGCAGCCAAAGCCCATTTCAATCTATCTTCCTCGGACAGGCGCGCGGAATCGATTCGCTTCAGACCTGCGATCCCTCAAAAACGTTTGGAAACATATCCCCGCAAATGGGATTACTGTTCCAGAAGATATTCAATTCACGGTCTAGGTCCCCAGAGTTCTGGGATCCCAAGTTACGTGAAAGCGTGAACTCCGAGAACGGTTTTCAAAAAAAATTTGAATCGATTTGTTCCTCGTAACATTTAGGACAGGTTCACGCTCACGTTTTTTCGGTCTAGAATACTCTAGATTGATAATATTTATTTGGAAATGTGTACCGTGTTATTACTCGAGCAGTCAGTTAGGCAGCACCTATCGGATCATTCAGTTCTTTATCCCACATTGCACCAGTGTCTTGAAATCATCCCTATTGTCTTTTCTGTAGATCCGAAAGAGCTTATTCCAACCCAATCGAAACAGGGAAGGTCAAGTATTTCTGCAGGAATAAAGGGCATGGATTTGTGATCCCCAACAAGGGTGGCGAGGACCTTTTTCTCCACATTTCTGAGTAAGTCTAGAGGTTGTAACGAATGACTTGCAAAGTGACAATTAATATCACTACATATTATCTTAGCGCACCTGTAATACGTGCACTTTCTGAATTTTACGCCTTTTTTTGTTGTAGCATCGAAGGCGAATTTGTACCACGTCCTGGTGACGAAGTCTCCTACAGGCTGTGTCCCATTCCGCCCAAGAACGAACGTTTTCAGGCCGTGCACGTCCACATCGCTAACATGGCTCCTGGCACGCACGAGCGGTGGGACACCCCCAGCCCAATTGGCAATCCTGGATCGCCATTTCTGGACAACTGAATCGCCATCCGACAAGGAGGAGAAGGACCTTCTGCTTGTGTTATGGTTTTTCATTTCTTTTTGCTAGTAATTATATTTTTTTGACATATGGCGCATGTTTCTGCTCGTTTTTCCAACGAGCGCTTTTTGCATGGTCGCAGCATAGCTGATCCAAGGTTTTTAAGATGTGTTTTAATCATGGCGTTTTGCTCGCCTGCTAACCCCGGTAGGACTGGTACGCCAACTTACGGTCTCTAAGGCCCGTTTCACACAGCGATTTTTTTTCGCCCGATATCGTATGCTTTCACGTTGAGTGGATTTTATTCTAAGCATAGATCACAAGAGTCCCATGAGATTGTTCAGGACGTTCCCAACCAAGTTGGTCTTTTGCAGAGCTATAGTCAGCAAGTCAGATTTTTAGATTCCTCCGTGTGAAAGAGCCCATAAGATTGGTCAGAGAAAATTGTTTGAAAAGTCGAAGTTTTTTATCAAATGCAGTGTGAATATATCAGAAATTCGTGAATTTTCTTTAAAGGGGCCAGAATAAGCCTTTTTTCTAAATTATTTTTTAATTTAATTTTGGAAACTGTTAGGAACACATGAAATGAGTGAGGACTAGCATAAATATTCTATTATTTATTTAAATTTTTCGTTTATGCATATGTATATTCCATTTCATGGAAATATGTCTGTAAAGTTTATAATTGTAGTGTCTGGTTAAATTTAAGAACATATTTGCATGAAATGGAATATTCATATACATAAACAAATAATAGAATATTTATGCTAGGTCCTCGTACATTCCATTTGTTTCTATCAGTTTCCAAAATTAAATAAAAAAAATAATTTAGAAAAAAAGGCTTATTCTGGTGTGCATGTATTTTTTTTTTTTATCAGATATGCCATTGTAGTCTGGGATGTTCGAAAAATGGGAGAGGGTGTAAATTCTTCCAAAATCGCCAGACGTCCTTTGTGTATGGCCCCTTATTATGCGTCCAGCAAATAAAATTGATTGAAAACTAGCATTGAGTGTGAAGCGGGCTTTAATTACTACTGTATGTCCATTACGATCTAACATGGCCAGAAATACTATTCGATTAAAACTATTTCTCTGTGAAGTATCGCTTATTGGGGTTGGATATGGATGGGAGTCTTGCATGAACATTTACGAAGAGGAAACTTAACGTTTATAAAAGTCGGTAAACGATTTTGTACATAGCGATGTGCAGTTCCTGATGTTATATTATTTTTATTCAGTAGTAGTGTACAACAATTGTTAATTCTTCCCGGATATCAGAGGTAGCCGAGAAGTTTTGTCGGTTTGGTCTAGCTCAATTATGTTCAGATAGTTTTTGCCAATTCTAAACTGCATCGAAATTCATGAGACGCATACACTATGATCCGATGCCCATCAGTATGGCGAATGCACACGGTGGTCATGGCTCGCAAATGTCTAAAGCCGTAAAATTCCTCTCGTTATCGTTGCGTTCTTTTTTGTGAAGACCAAAAGTTACTCAAACCCTATCGTGCCACGCTCGCCATTTCGAGTAAAAACCCGGGAAATCGAAACGTGAACCGAGCTTCCACTTTAAGTAGTACCAAGTTGTTGATGTTGTCGTGATTGTCCTTTTTAAGAATATTTCTGATTGGTATTAAAACTGTCTCACGGGGTATTATGCTGTCGTAAATAAAAGGAATAGACCTTGCAATACTGCTGTTTTGATCCTTTACTTCTAAGTGGTGTGTCCAATTAAGTTGAATTTTTCAGGATTAAGAGGGTTAATTGCATACCAGACTAAGCCTTTTTTAATTAAAAAATTATTTTGAAAAATAAGGCTTATTCTGGTATGCAACCCTCTTAACAAGATTTAAGCTCAAAATTTAGATTTGTCGCAAGTTTACCGAACTATGACTTTTTCGTTAATAAAATGTCAAATCGTTGGGAAAATTCGATCAAAAAGCAAATTTCAAACATTTCGAACGTGTTTAGTAAAATAAACGCAAATGTTTAGAAAAGTTAACTTTTGAATCATGTTGCAAATATTTTGCAGGTGGTATGTAAGGCAGAATGAAAAACAGATGGCAGATTCTTGCAGTGGAGGTATGTTCTTTATGTAAAATTTTATTGTGCCGTGAATAATACCGTTAAATGCATTTCCAAACGCAGATGGCCAGATTCCCGGCAAAATACATATACAGCAAACTTTGCACTTCGTGGGTGACCTCCAACCCATAGCTTTCGCCCACCACAACGTGCCATGATAGACCGTATTTCTTGTCCAGCGATTCTTTTACCAGCCGGGCCGCATTCTGGTAGAGTAAACATATTTGTTAACACAAAACGTGCCGTTACATTTCCTTATTATGGCGATTTGCAACATGTACCGAGCCCTAAAAATTAAAAAAGGACGATTGTTACATTGTATTGAATGATCCATCCACAAAGGGATATTGAGTTAGCTGAAGTTTACATAAACTCGCTTACAAACCGAATGTTCCTCGATTGACAATGTCATTTTATTTTATTTTTTAAATATTTTTAGTATTTTTTTCAATGCCTATAAGGGCTTGATAAGGTGTTTGCAAATCGCCAGCAACAGATAGTTAATATCTCACTTCGTTATTATTGTTGAATTTTTCACAGGCCGTGACGCATAATTCCACAATTTCATTCTTCATCTCTTCATTCATGTCACTTTGCTAAAGAAACGAACCAGTTTATTGATAAGCGAGAATTTATTTGTTACTCAAATATGCGTGCAAAAGTAAGCAGAGTCCTCATGATCCCTGACTCTTTTTATTTTTGCAATTTTCCATATAATGCTAGGTTTTTCATATATCTTGCCATTTTGTATCAAGACAATCTTTTATATAAAGAACAATAAATTAATGAAACTTTTATCTTAAAAAGATCCATCTTTCAAACACATTCCTCTATTTTCGACAGAAAACTTGCTCTCGTAAATAAAATCCACTGTAATATCGTCAAGTAAAATTAAATCTTAATTGATTTTACCAGAGAAGATATTCACACTTAATATTCTGGTAACAAAACATTAATGTTCTTCCTATAACATTTGTAATTAAGGTGTATTATTTATTAGGCACCCTGTATCCATTTTAAGGCTTTCCTGCAACACCCAAAATATTTCCTGCTTAAACTGACAAATTAATAACGAGGGCGTTTACTGAAATAAATATCAACATAAATGCAATTGTTAATACTAAGAATAAATGATTTTGAAAAGTTTGTGAAAGATAAGGTCATAGGGTTAGTTATAACAAAGGTTTTCCATCCAGCTGCATAGCAGCAAAAGCTAGCTTCAGGGGTTGCTTTTCATAAAATACTCACTCTTATCAGTGGATAGGTGTAAATTATTCGTTTGCATTCTTCCGAATCCTCCTTTTTTCCATCCCTATCCGCTGCGGCATCATTCATGATTACAAATTTGTTATTTAAATATTAAATAAATATTTGTTTTATCTATGTATCCAATAGGGTGAGATTGGCATGATAGCATCTGCATTGGACTTATTTGAGACAGAGGCTCCCTCTATGAGCCGCTAAATAAACAATATAATACTCTGCACTGCATTACACTACACATGTACTGTAGTACCCTACACAAATAATCATACACCTTGACCAATAATGTACCGTACCAGATTATAATCCACTAAACATAAATATTTACAAATGAAATTAGTACTACATTGCATTTTTAATATTAATGCTTATTGTTGGGTAGAAAAGAACATGTGTAGTGTAGGTAGCCTCCATGGTAGGTAGTCTCTAGTGTAGGGTAACATTTTTTTGTTTGTTATGACGCTCATGCTATTTTTCTCTTTACATGATAGCAGACGATTAATGGTTGCATCATACGCGTGCATTTGAAAGTTCTTGTTGTCGATGATAGTATTGTTTTATATTTTTAGTTACCATTTGCATAAGTTTAGGAAATATAATGAAATTAAGTCTTTTATGTGGTTGTCGTATTCTGAATCGACGTATTTGTAATGCTACTTTAACGGTTAACCGTCTTAAATCAATGACTCGAGAAGACATAGTGGCAGGCTCAGAGCTAGATTTATCCCTAAAAAAGTGGGAACGGTATGTACAATTGTGAGTACAACATGAATAAATTTTAAATTATGCATATAATATTGTCTGTTTTTCTCCACTCGGAAGAATGCAGATGGGTTTGAGAGATCGGATAATTCTCCATGACACACAAAAATGGCAAACGTCAAGGTCAATAGGTATGTTAATTAGTAGCGTAATGGGCATGTAATTGAATTTGGTATTTCCTAAGTGCAGAGGTATACTTAATTTAGATCTCAACATTTATAAATGGCCATGCTTTTATAGTGTTTTAAGTTTAGCTGTCACAAGGCCGTTAGAAAGAAAATTATTTAATTTTGGAAGTGCATGAGGTCAAATGTGTATGATTGGGACCTCACTCACAAATAATTTACTGTCTAATATGACCTTGGCACATTGTTATATTAAATTGTTATCTGTTTTCTTTCAACAATTTTAGCCGAAGATGACGATGACGAAACCTTGTCAGATGGAACCCTGCGCTATATTGCTGGAATGGATATATCGGCATTAAAAGGCAAGACCATTGCATGTGTTGCTTTGGTCATATGCCAGCTACCAAGTTTAAAGGTAGGTTAAAGTCCATATGCCTAAGCAAATTGTCCACAATTGTTCGTATACATTCAAAACAGACCGTTGACTTGTGGACCGTTTTACATTTCTAATATCCACTGTATGTTAAAATGTATTCTGAACATGCAGGTAGTATACAAAGACTTTGAAATGGTGAATTTGAATGGACCATATATAGCGGGCTACCTCTCATTTCGCGAATCGGAATATTTGATCAGAAAATATGAGGAATTGAAATATTTGGGTATTCCGTGTAGGCCTCAGTTAAGTATCATAATGATTTTGACCAATTTATCAACGGAACACTTTAATTTAAAATGTATAGGCCTATACCTTTCCATTGTAGGTTCTGATTATTGATGGCAATGGCGTCTTGCATCATAGAGGTACGAATTATGCTTGCTGTTTCCGTTTCTGATCCATTATATTGGTTTCAAAAGCACTTGGAAAAGCATTTTTAGATTCATTATACCTGATGCTATGTCACTTAGAATGTGGACTAGCGTGTCATGTAGGAGTAACTCTGGATGTTCCAACTGTTGGCGTAACTAAAAATTTACTTCACTTCAATGGCATTGTGAGGGATAAAGAAAAAGTAAGCTTCACTCGGTATATTTTGAAGAATGAGATCCGAATACCTTTGTTAAAAGAATTAATTGATTAGATGAATACGTTGGCTTGCAAAGGGGATACTTATCCATTAATTGACTATTCTGGGCAAACTCTTGGAGTGGTAAGTGCGGAAACAATTTGAGGCTGCATGCATTTATTGGCACGTTCCCAACTGACGTGTCTTTACCATTTTCCAGGCCTTGAAAACTTCTGCAGAGGCCGAGAACCCTGTCTTTGTGTCGATAGGGCATAAAATAAGCTTGGAAACTGCAGTGTGGCTAATAACCAAATGTTCATTATATCGAATTCCTGAACCCACTAGACAGGTCTGTATTGTTTTGCATGATGTGTTTGGACTACTAGTGACTCATTATTAACATGACATAACTCGTTTATTTTATTTCAGGCCGATATTTTGTCTAGAGAATTCTTAAGAATCAAATTTCCTGAAATCTCATGAACATGGAAATTCATGATTTTCTTGTCAATTTTTTTAGCATTGTAATTTAAAGACATAAATTTATATAAGTTTTTTTCTACATAACTTTCACTAGTTTATTTAATTTTTCCCTTAATGATGATAGAAAATCATTTTGGTTACATAAAAGTTAACTATGTAAATTATTGCTCAATTTTCACAAATCTGACTACTTGGAAACTGATTGGAACAAATGGAATGTGCGAGAACCTAACATAAATATTCTATTATTTGTTTCAAATTTTTGTTTATGTATATCAATATTTAAATTCATATAAATATGTCTGCAAAATTTATAATTGTAGAAGGTCTTTACAAACATTTCCATTAAATGGAATATTAATATACTTAAACAAAAAATTGAAACAAATATTAGAATATTTATGCTAGGTCTTCGTACATCTCGTTTGTTCCTATCAGTTTCCGAAATTAAATTTAAAATAATTTGGAAAAAAAGGCTTATTTTGGTATTTTCTTATTTTTTTTTCCAAAATATTTTATTAGCAAACTCCTAATTTTGTTCAAAAATGTTAATCAGACAATAATATATTTTTGAAACAGTTCTTTTGTCAAATTTTGAATTGGGCGTTCTTATAAAAATTCACGTAACACAAGTTGCATTTTATTTTTTAAATTTCGCAGAAAACGTAACATTTTTTGTTATGACGCTCATGGCATTTTCTGTGAGAACAGACGATTTTTGATTGCATCGTTTGCGTGCTTTTCAAAAAGGTGTTGTCGACGATGTGATAAGATTATGAAAAGATTATGAAATCTGGTCTTATATGCAGTAGTCTTATCCAACGTCAGCATATATATGTATTGAAACCGTCTTAAAATAATGACCCAAGCAGACGTAGAGGCCGGTTCTGAGCTAGATTTGACGTTAAAAAAGTGGGAAAAGTAGGTACAATTGTGAATACAGTGCAATATGTATAAAGTGGAAATTTTGTATATAATAATGTCTGTTTTTTCCACTTGACAGAATCCAGATTGATCTCAAAGATCGCATAATTCTCCATGATACTCAGAAATGGCAAATGACAAGATCTTTAGGTATGTCATGTAATTCATTGAAATGATTGTCAAATAAGGGGACATTTTCTGTTTTGAACTTTTAATTGTCTGGATAGAAGTTATGAAAGCTAAACAAAGTTATTTTATAATTTTATCAATTTTAATGTTTTAACAATTTTAGCTGAAAGTGACGAAACCGAAACCGTGTCGGATGAAGCCCTGCGATATGTTGCTGGAATGGACATATCAACCTTAAAAGGCAAGAACACCGCATGTGTTGCTTTGGTTATATGCCAGTTACCAAGTTTAAAGGTAGATTACTGAAATTTGTTTCAACATAAGCCTTGATAAGCAAGTAATTCCATAACTCTGTTTTGACCAGGTTGTATACAAAGATTTTGAAATCGTGGATGTGAAGGACCCGTACGTGGCGGGCTTTCTCTCGTTTCGTGAAGCCGAGTTTCTGATCGGAACATATGAGAAATTAAAGTCTTTGGATATTCCGTACACGCCTCAGTTAAGCATAAGGCTAATTTTCCTGAATTCAGCAACAGGGCACTTTAAATTAATATACATATTTCAATTGCAGGTTCTACTAATTGATGGCAATGGTGTCTTGCACAACAGAGGTATGCATTATTTTGGCGTAGCGGTTTTTAGGGCGATCATGTTTTAGTTGCTAATCAGATGGTGTTTTCAAAATCCTCCTGAAAAATGATTTGGTGATCGATAGTGTTTTATGTTGCTTAATTATCAGCTAATAACACGTTCTCTTAGAATGTGGACTGGCATGTCACGTCGGGGTAGTTCTGGATGTGCCGACAGTTGGCGTAGCTAAAAATTTATTTCACGTCAATGGCATCGTCAGCGATAAAGGAAAAGTAAGCCTTCTTTGGTATTATGTTGAATAAAATCCAAATACTCTTGTTAAAATAATTTTTTTTACTAGATGAATTCGATGACTTGCAAAGGGGACACTTTTCCCTTAATTGACGATTGTGGGCATACACTTGGAGTGGTGAGTGCACAACCAATTTGACCATTTTATTTATTTGCAAGTTCTCGACTAACATGTTGCTGTCCAAAAAACGTTCCAGGCCTTGAAAACTTCTACAGAGGCTGAGAAACCAGTCTTTGTATCAGTAGGGCATAAAATAAGCTTGGATACTGCTGCATGGCTAACGACCAAATGCTCGCTATACCGCATCCCCGAACCCACTAGACAGGTCAGCATTGTTCTAGGTGTTAGAAATAATTTAGCTAAACATGACATGAATGTTTATTTTATTTCAGGCCGATATTTTGTCTAGGGAATTCTTAAGAATCAAATTTCCCGAAGTCCCAGATGAACATGGACATTCATAAATTATATCATTTTTAAATAACTATGACCAATTTATTCAATTTATAAATGTAATTTAATTTCACTATAATTACAAGCGTGAATAGAAAACTTTTTCAAAATTAGGAATGGGTTATAATCACTCGGTTTACAATTGCTGAGAAAAACCACGTCTCGATCCAGATGCCAGCTCAAGATCTTAACCTATAGACTAAATAATTTTTGTAGGCAGTCCATTGTTTCGGAAGGATTAGCCACAGTGTGACCGATTGTCCGTGGATCGAGAAATATCTCGTAGTCGTTGCCCCCTTCGAACGTTTTATCGCCGAAGAAATGTATGGTTTTAAACCCGTCGTCTTCCAGATGTCGTAGGCAGTACGTCTTATCCCATCCTAGTGGAAATATGTCGATACTGATTTGACCACCTAACGAAGGAAGATTTGGGATTAAACAGGAGCGGTTACACAAGGGACGGACAAACAAACACGAAGAATAGTTACCGATGGAAAACTTTAGGCCCCAATCGGAGAATTGCTTTTGAAGGACGTCCACCATTTGACTACGGACATGATGGATCTAAAGTAAGTGTTTTAGAGGATTGCATGCCATAATAAGCCTTTTTTTTCTAAATTATTTTTTTATTTAATTTTGGAAACTGATAGGAACAAATGATATTATTTGTTTAAATATTTTGTTTATGTATATGTATATTATATTTCATGGAAATGTGTCCTTAAAGTTTACCAGACCCTCTACAATTATAAACTTTACAAACATATTTCCATGAAATGGAATATACATATACATAAACAAAAAATTTAAATAAACAATAGAATATTTATGCTAGGTTTCCAAAATTAAATAAAAAAAATAATACTTGTAATACTTTAATGTGGGAAATGTTTTTTTGGCAGCACACTGCCTTAAATAATGCCTTACCTTATCATATGCTTCAAACTCGTTACGTTCCTCAGCAGTACAGTTTCGTCCTACGGGGCTAACGTTAATCATGCCATGGCGGAATTCGATGAATGTTCCCCGTTTGAAGGGCAGTGTTATCCCAGATAAATATTTTAGGACGAAATTGAGGAATTCCTGGATTTTTTCTTCTCCGAGTTCTTTTTGAATGCTCTGCAGTATAAGTAATGCATAATTAGGTTTTTTTGACAACAACTTTACACTTTTAATTGATACGAAAGCAATCTCTCAATTTACAAAGTGTCCCTCTTACCGTCTTTGAGAATAACTTTCCAGCCTTGTATGCTACGAGCCCGTTCTCGGTGAACACGTAATCATACTTTGCAAACACTAGAATACAAAGGTTTCGGTTATATTCGTTCGGCCGAATTTGTCGGGGAGCTCGGGCACGCTATCTGACCTTTGTCGTCGGAGCCTCTCATTTGTTCGGCAATTTTGGAAACGTCCGAACCACCGACTAGACCCACACAGCATTTGCGCTTCAACTTGGCAAGGGTTTCGTCCATCTCCATGGATATCATCTGAAAGTTGTGGAAATGTACCTGTTTAACTCGTGTAACGCGCATTAGTGCATACATTTTTGGGAAGTATAAATTAGGTCCGAACCCATTTTTATTATCTAGGGATATTAACACTACAGTAGAACCAGTGACCAGTGATCAATATATGCTTTCAAACATGTAGTTCATTTGTACACATGGCTGGCTCCCAAGTCGGGACAGGCATACATGTATATTTTATGCATTTAGATACATGTATATTCTTTCTTTTAGACAGGTTCTATTACGCCAGCATAGAAATGCCATTATGGTAGGGAAGTTGCATCTCATAATGACATTTCAAGCTCTTCAGTGGAATGTATACGATTGCGCACATGGACATGCATTTCCTCACACCCAATTTGGAGTTAAGTTAGGGGAGATATTGAGAAATTGACTTAATCATATGGTTCCCAATTTATTTCAGGTAATTGGAATAAATTAGTTAAGTTTATAATACCTGTCTTGGGTAAGTGATGGTTCCATCCACATCGAACAGACAAATTTGAGACTCGTCCCTGACTGAACTCATCTTTATGCCACGTTGGTGCTGTTTACACGTGTGCAGGAAATAAAATGAGTTTAATTTGTGGTTGAAAAGTTGTAAAAAACGTCTGGCAACTACACGTTGCGCTTGCATCAGCTTTTTGATAATATAGCCTCTAGTGACAAGTACTCCTCTCAACTTTTGCATTCAAACAAATTTATCTATTTTTGAAAGCAAGATTACGGTCTCGTATAGATAAATCATAGCATTTTACAATTATTCACTTGTATTTTCATCCACGTTTCATATTTTTAAACGTCGAGGTGTTCCCCCAGGACGACCCTATTTGACCTCCACGACAAATCAATTAATGACCATAAGTTAAGGCGCTAGAGTCAACAGATGTCCTAGTAGACAAGAAAAATTAGAAACGGTGGAACACGACTTTATGGTATCTCCTTAAAAAAAAAAAAAGCAAGTATGAACTTGGATTCGTGTTTATTTATTGACTGAAAAGTGTTCAAAATATTTGAAAATGCATGCATGTAGTGCAAAACATGTTTTTTTTGCATATTGAATTTATTTCTAGGTTCCTATGAGCCACCGTATAATTCTTATCAACGGCGCTCCATCTGCAGTCGCTGTAGAAACTTCGAATTTTGGAATGTCGGTGAAATGGTCGGTCTGGTGGATGAGATCTTCTTCGCGTTTGTGTTCTCGCGGTTTTCGGGCCATATTTTATGGCGTAAATTATCGAGTAGTTAACGTAGAACATCGTGATTAAAAACGTATACTTGAACGGAAGCGGTATCGTAAGTGTGGTGGGCGAAAAAAAATGCTTCCATTTGACGAAGGGACATTGCCCATTCACCAACCCCTTTCGAAGAGGACTTGCGGGTATCCCAAGATTCGTGATATGTTTGCTCAGAAATATGCGGTGTGCTTAACTTTTGGAATACTTTGCGTGTGTTTACCTGCCTACGTGTTTTTCAGGTAAGTCTTGTTCGTTTTTATGCCCTTCCCAATAGTTTGGCCTTCACAAAATGACGCATCGGAAATAAACGATGTTGTGAACTTTGCTCTACATGTAATGTTTATTTTGGTGCTGGAGGCTACATATGTCAGCCTCGTTTTTCTGAAAGTTTCATGGTACTCGCATTGTAATTACGCGAAAATGACGTTTGGATTGCTGTATCATTTGCTGGTCATTCAATATCAGCTGTTTTCATCTCACTTTGACCTCTTGGGTCCATTTTTGGGGGTTGACGAGAATGTGATGTTGTCAGTCCATTATATGCATGATTTAGTTGATGTCAGGTTCACTAGTCTTTTGAGCATCATCGTCATGGAATTATACCCTGCTGACCCTCAAACAAATTTGTGCGCATGTAACCTACAGGGAAACCTGCTAAAGATGACCACCCAACAAATTTCTAAATACGGTCACTGTATAAGCATGGTCACTATACAGAGAATATGTATGAAGTAAAACATGTATACATGTACTAAAACCAATTTATGAATAGTGGTCACTTTACCAGGTAGTATTTTAAAATGTTGTATGACGAAATATTACATCACACTGGCTCACTCACTATCCTCCTCCCCCCAATGTCAAGATGTGTCACAGCTTCGTTACCCCTCCCCTTTTAAAGGGTGGCAGTATTTTAGCAATCCCGAACTTCAGTAAATTGGAGAAAAAGTATGGAATTTTTAAATCCAGAAAACTGCAAAATTACTGCACGTCTTGGTTTTACATCTCGTTTATTGTTCATAGCCTGCACAATAGACGATAGATTTACTACACAAATTTCGGTGATTTGGACTCAAAAACCTGCCCAGGTGATGCTGGTTCATTGATTGCTTGCTTTGCCAGATTACCTGCTCATATCAAGGTTACCTTGGTATCGCTATTATTTTTTAATGGTTAAGTTCACGATAGCTACTCAAAAAACTATCATGCTTGTTGTTTCCTCAGCTGCTACCAAGCAAATGCTGGACTAGTTCATCTAAAAATCTATCAAGAACTGTAGGCTAATCTTTATTTTTTGTCAGTGTGCACGTTTATAGGTCCTTCATGAGCTCTATAAACGTATTAGAAAAATAATACAAGCAAGCAAACGTTCATTGGGTTTGCACATTTTTCTTACCAAATTGAGATATTTGAGGAAATGCATTCGGTTGCATAATTAATGAAATGGCTGTCGTCATTGTAGCTATATCTGAAGCTTACCACAAAAACGTCATGGGCCATTGAAGTAGGCTACTGTGCACGCTCTATTGGCCAGAGGCACATTTGCGGTACCTTGTCAATTTCTGGACTGAGTCCAAAATACATGTACAACTACATTAGATAAAAATTATGAGGAAAATTAAATGTACATTTAGATAATGTATGATTCTATCCCATTGTTATTTCAAGGACCAATTATGAATAACCTGGCGTCTGAGTAGACTGAGTGACATTATTACTGGCTACTTGGTTAATATATCTGATGGGTTTGCAACTTGTTGTCAGCATTATTCATGAAAAGCAGTTATTTTATTACATATCATAGTGTGCGTCGCGGTCGTCAATAATATTTTTCACAAATTCCCCCAACAATTTTTCCACGACGTCATATTTGGTATTTATTACTGTGCATCATAACCTGTCAAACTTAACGTATCACGTGTTTCTATTACTGGAATGTCGTTATAATTTAATGTGAGACTCGCCAGTCGTGTTTTGCAAGACGCCAAATGGAGGTTGAATCTATTGATCGAATTATAATGCCTAACTATCAAAAATGAGCACAACCGTATTATTAACTATGAGCAATAAAGTTTATTTTTATCTTACCAATAGCATGATTGCCAGCCTAACCATCTTAGGAAGCTACATCAGTGGGGTGTGCATCCTGCATGGATTATACGGGTAGGCAAACGCTTTTTATACAAATTCATGTAACATCTACATCTACATGTATAATCCATTCTGGACTTGAAGCATAGAATCTGATTGTTTATCAAAATTAGTGAATTTAGTTTAAACTAAAAAAATTCTGAGATGTTGTACAGACTAGAAAATACTTGGTTTCAACCCTCTACATTTAATTACTATATTAATTGATTAAACTCACTATGTTGAAAATTTGAATGTACTCAATGAACTCCATTGTAATTGAAAGTTAAATACTGTAGAAACGAATTAGTTTTGTTTCATAATTATCCTGCATTATCCTGCTTGAATTTTTTCTATTTTATCCAACTGTGTGCACAATTTTTCCTAGATAATTTTTTAAAAAAAGATGACAGGTTTTTCTGTTGAAAATCTTTAACCTCTTGACCAGGATATAAAAATATTCAAGTGTAGATAATGCTAATCAACTGTTTTTTTCTTCTTCGACTTTCAGGTCAAGATTTCAGAATTATCTCAAGTGCATGAGCAATTGGTCTCTGGTCAGTAAGCTGGAAACTTCCTTCATTCAAAAAATTGAACTTGCACACGGCTAAATTGTACTTTTATCTTTTTAATTTCCAGTCTTTCGGGGTCAATCCGTCTTCTTCGTCCTGTTCTGTGTCCATGACCGATACATGTTCCAGACTCGAAAGAAGCGGGCTTATTCAGCCATGGGATAATCTGATGGTTGCTGCTGAAGTGGACGAAGCCCTTGAAGAGGTGCTAAAATTATCTTGATTTAATTGCATGTTTTTCATTTGTTCTGTGTCAATTTGTAGAAAGCGTTTTTTAAAGGGGGTTTGTTTTATATGTCATTAACAAAAACATACTAATGTAAAATTGAGGTGTATGTCAACTTGGATGTAGCCTATTTAAGTGCTGGTGATTTGTGGTGTAATGTGAATGGTGTGTTCGGTGAATCATTACTCGGCGCCTGATAATTTTCCTCTTCAGCTTAAAAATTTATTTAGATTAATGTGCATCGTGTCAAATTTAATAATCCTTGTTTTGCATTTCGCTTTTCCGTTTAATTTTAATGGGGGAAGGTCAAGTTTCTTTAATTAAAGGGTTTAGTATCTAGATACATTAGAAATGATTGTATGCAATTAGTTGAACTACTTTGTCATATGAAATGTCATTTCCTTTTAAATTAATTAGCATTACGATGTGATGTTTTGCACTACCTATTACATCCAATTTGTCTTCCCCCTGTTTGAGACTGTGCTAAAATGCTAAAGTATCATACACCACAAGAGGGCGTTGAATCACTATCTAGCATATGTTCAGCGCCACCTTGTGGT
>JAQGCC010001406.1:0-23994 GCA_034698905.1 Xestoiulus laeticollis | reverse complement strand
AGAAGTTGAGGAGCTTTCAGTACGTCTGTTGCATATGCCAAAATAACATAAAACGTCCATTTAAATAGGGTTTTAAAATAATTGCACAACCTGCCATTACCCTACCCACAAACATTAATTTTGTATGAAATGTTTTTTTAACTATTTACTACAATTTTTTTATTTTTAAGTAATCATTTCCACATATGCACAAAAATTGTTAGTACCCATTTCAAGCATACCTAAATCTTCTATATAAAAACGACTTTTTGAATAACCACCAACAATAATTTAATAGAATTTAATTGTTCTTTTTATAAACAGTGGCCTACCATACTGGGTTCAATTGGTGGAAGCTTAGGCTTATGGATCGGCCTATCTGTGATGTCATTGGGAGAATTATTCGATTTTTTAATTCGTTTAATGTGTGTTATTATTCGTCATGCAATGGATCGATTGTGCACTACATCAACGGTTAGCACTACTTAGTACTGTGACAAACGTTTATGTGACTTCAATTATATGCTCCTCAATTAGCCTTATCTCTAACATTCTTGACAGCAATAAGTAAAAAGCATATATGATTGCACATCACATCCCTAATTATTGCTGTACATTTTTATTACTTATTTGAAGTATTGTACACATTTGCCAATAATGCTTCAAATTGCATAACACACAATGATGGCTACAATTTATTAGATGTTCACTTTATTCAATTTTAATATGTGTTCATAAATTGCCCAATCTTTCAATAAAACTATAGTCCTAAAACGCTCATATTGATATTATTTTGGTGTTCTTAATTATTCGATATACAAGTATGGATTTGATATGTTCAGCTCAAAATAATGTTTGCATAAAAACAATGTATTAGCATATAATGTATTCAAGGAACTAGTTTATTTTATCAATATATATTTTATAATTGAGCTTGAAATTAAGATCGCAATACAGTGTGTACATTAATAAAAACATCAGCTTTGGAATATGCCTGCACTATGAAATAAAATCATTAAAACATAAGTAAACGTGTCATTTTATATTAATTCTTGATTAAATGTCGTCAACACCAAACTCAACACTATCATCAATAATCATAACAACCTGTCTAGCATCATTTTTTTTTATTTTTACATTATCATATAATTGTTGCATATAAAATTAAATACATTGGTGATAATTTCTGCTGATAGAGCTACACAAATCCGAAAACTTAGCAATGAAGATGAATTTAAGAGAAGAACCTTTCACATTACGCTCTAATTGGGCAAGTAAGTATGGATGACATTTTTAATACCAGATAAAATGATTTCAAAGTAAAAATTCCGACCTAAATTTATATTAGATGACATGGAAAAATCTTTAAATGAAAAATGCTTTACCAGCAGTAACAATTTGCGCTAACAGTTTACTGAATCTTAATGCACCAGGAAATTTATCAAAAATAGTATGGGAACATGTCTTGCAACGTGCTCAAACTAAGAACAGAACTCTGGATTTGGTAAGATTGATTTAATTTCATTAAATAAAATCCTATTGTGTGACAAAAGTTGCAATGGTGTCCCACAAAATTGTAAAGCCCTAGCAGGATTTTAATAATACATGTATATGAATAAAATATATTTTTATAGTTTATTTCCCATGCAATGGAGAGAGAAGTTTTAAGGAAGGTATTAACTCTTTCCATCGAAGAAAGGATTCAAATCGGATATTCGTACGATGATTTGGTTTGGAGATGTATTTCAGGAGGGCACTTGTGCCATGGGTAAACATTAACAAAATATGAGAAATACATTAAAGTATTTATTTCCTAATAACGTATTACATTATTTATTATTTTATTTCAATAGAAAAATAATCACTACTAAATCATTGGTTTACGGCAATAGTTTTACACTGAATTTCTTCTTTGAAACCGAAAACAATGAAACTAGTTACTTTCATGGCGGTATAGGTCAAATACGAAAATATATTGTTTTTGACACTGATATAAAATGAAAATGGCAAAGTGTCCCAAATATTGAAATATGTCATTTATTTGCAAATTGATAATGGTGATGATTTTCATAAACATGAATTTACCCCCCCCCCCTCCCGCATTCCTTCCTCCAAGTTTAAAGTTCAATAGTTTAATATGTTCAAGTGTTTTTATTTATAGAAATCACTGTATACCTGGAAGCACCATGGAATATCTACACAAATAAATCTCCAGGAGTTGGTCCTGCCATATTCATTCATGAGGCAAAGACAGCCCCACCACTACAGCAACAACACGCCTACCTCACATCTCCCCAAAAGTGGACACCCATGAAAATGCAATGAGTAACATGTGATTTCAATACAAAAATTAAAAATGGAACAAAAATGCTCAAAACATGTAGTGAGATGTGCTTATTTTTCATTAAAGGTTGTAGTGAATCGATTAAAATCGCCCTACACATCACACTGCATTGATTCTAATGGCCAAAATGCAATTAAAGATAGTTACTACTATTCAGAAACAACTCCTTATGAATACACGTATGAGGTACATGCATATACAGTACTACTAATCCAATATGTACCTCATTATCATATTTAATTTTTTTTTGTGTCAGGCTTGTGTGAAAACTTGTTTGCAACGAGAAACTATAAGACTGTGTAAGTGCACCATGAAAAGTGGGCCATTTCCACCAAATGCCACGATGAGAAACAAAGATTGCACACAGCCATCAGGTAGAAAATTGTGTAATTTGGTGCAATATTTATTCTCATGAAAAATCGTTAAAAAAACATCCAGAATTCGCATTTTTGTAACAAAAAAAAGTTATTTTTGGATGGCACCAGAATTTAGAAAAATACAGCCTCATACCATTTCAGTTGAATATTATCAGAAAATTATCTCCTTTGAAAAATTATTTATTTGGATAAAACTGAATTCATTGCATTAATTATTAAGATTTTTTTATATTTATATAAAAAAATCTAAACAATTTATAAATTATTTAGATGTATGCATAGAAGTCGAGGAAATGGCTGCACAACTGTGCAAATGCCTATTGCGATGTCAGTAAGTTATAAAATACGTTACTTAATATGAATGTACATGCAAATAGTATCATTAATAATAAAAATTACTATTTGTTAGAGAAACCATGTATAACATCAATGTGGAACAGGATGATAGGTGGTTGGAGTATGGCAATGGACAGGTACAAGTATTTAAATCTGATATACAGTATTCATTAGTTCTATTACATGTTGGATGATGGTTCACTGTCATATTTTCAGGACTTTTTGAAGGTGTTATAATGAGACGTCGTAAACAACAACCAGATTTGTAAATATATACATGTATAAATATTAATTAATTATTAAAACCATTTGCTGAAATTTTAGATTCTCATATTTCCATACTAGTTTAGGAGTTGTGTTTAATTGTGGGTTTAATGCGATTTTCACAGCTTCTTTTTATGATATCATTAATGAAGAAGCAGCCATAACGGTAATTAGTAGCTCAATTTCAGCATTAAACATTCAAGTTTACTTAAATTATTATTGTACTGTCTTTAACATTGTATTTTCAAATATATTTCCAAAAAAATTATAGTGGACAACTGTCTTCGGTTCGATTGGAGGAAGTTTAGGTCTTTCGTTCATGTCTTTTGAAGAAATAGTCGATTTTATAATCAAATTAATGTATATTCTAATTAGACGGTTAAAAATTCGTTAAAAATAATTTGCAGATAATCAGCACAATTGAAAATTCATTCGATCTTTACACAAAATATTGTACAGCATGCAACAGGTGTATATAATTAATTGCATGTTAATAAATTATCATTATAAGATTATTGTAACTATTTGGAAATTAAAGTACATGTAAGTTTTATTCTTAGATCAGATATTTGTTTCAATTAATTAACGCATGTTGTATTTGAAAAAAAATATTTTTAATCAATAGGCTTATCGATCTAGCCATATTGTCAAAGTACGCTATGAATGTAGTTGACAGTTTTCCAATACTTTATTCTTAATTTCACGTTTGCAAGGTATCTACTAGTATGAACGTACTACATTCAGTTCATCTACATGTAATTTGTTGTTGCAATCGTTATACTGTACATGTATTGGCATTTATGTAATTATATACAAGCTGATACAATTCAAGCAAGTTCATGTTGTCATTACATGTATTTATGTGTTTATTACCATTTGACACAGCAGGCATGCGAAATATAGCCTAATTTATTAATAAGACGAAATATTTCATTAAAAAAATGTATAAATTTATTTTGAGTGACAGTAAATTTACATAGTTTTTTACCCATACTGACTGTACTGTACAATTTTTTGCAAATATTTTATTTTTTTTAAGTTTACATGTATTTCAATTTTGATTATTGAAACTGCCTCAAATTGTGTGGTATATGTTCTAATAAACAATTTTTTTACAAGATAATATTCCCGTTTTTACGTAAATTAAATTTATTTTAAAGTTTAGGAACTATAGGCTATACACGCGTACATGTACTAGAACATTTGAAATGACAATAATGAATAACTGTATAATTTTATGTACATGTACATGTATATTGTACTCACCAATAATTACTTCTGTCTTGATTTCCAGTTTAATGGGTATCAACTTTTGGTTTTTATCATAATTTCACGCATTCACATAAGAATCTCTTGTAAAATCACTCGCGATTTAGGAAAAAACCCATGCTTCAATTATCATGTACACAATAAACTTGTCTTCAATTAATTCGAGAGGTCAAAGTTCACCCTGCTCAGCAATTTTGTAGACAAAAACGCGTATTTTTTACTTCAAACATTTTAATTTAAACGTACATGTACATGTATGTACAAACTTGAATAAGCCTACATATTATGCATATTTGACAACTTTATCCTAAAATTATACTGGGGTCAGATTAAACACGTGTTTCTTTTTGAACTTCCACTTCCGGTGTAACTTGACCTGTCGGCAAGACACAGAGAGGCACAAGAATACTATTAGCAACCACTCATCAGCTACCAATGAAAGTCATGTGCCACTCTGTGAGCAGCTCACATAGAGGCAATCTTAAATGTCCACAACTTCAAGAATTTAAGAAATACATAATGTATATATTATGAAGTACAAATGAAGAGATGATTTTGTGACGTTTTTGCATAATAAAGAAACAAGTTTTTTTTGCTGAACATGTTCACAAAGTACTCATTTTATATGTGCAATTTCGGTATTTTTACGAATACATATGATAAGCAATGCTATTTTCATCAGCGATGATTTAGGCCTGTGGAGGCCTTTTTAGGCAGTCAAAATCTCGGGGCCCTTTCCTAACCAACAATTTTATTAAGCAAACAGAAAAATTCATACGAAAATGCATTGTAATTTGTAGGTTGAGAACTTTAGGCAATCCTATCAAAATGGTCCCAACAGAACTCGATAGTTTCCTGAAAAAGGCTTGTGTTTAAAAGTCTGACCCCTGCAAATTTCTTTTGAAGCATCCGCATATTTAAGTTCTGTAAACAGATTCTTGAAATTATATATAAATGCTAAAAAAATGTATTAAAATTGATTCGTTCTGATAACTTAATTGGAATGAATATAAGTTCTAATGAGGAATTTCCATGTATGTCAAAAAATGCCACATAAAATTGTTCAATTATTCGTCAAAATGATACTCGATAGCGACCTACATGGAAATTAGCTCAGAATCACAAAATAAAAACTTTCTTGAATAATCTATCAATACTAATATATTTATATATATTGTGCAAAATTCTGATGTTCGCATCAAAAAAATTAAGCCACGGCATGATTTTTTATTCCTTACCAGTGTATAAGTGTGTCTTCCTTGCTTTCAAGTACGCTGTAAACTTCATAAAACAATAATGTATGCAAAACGGAAGTGTTAAAAATGCCACAATTGCCAATGTCACGATGTAAACAAAAAGTTGAGGATATCTTTGAGGAAGCCATAGGACGGTGTAATCAATTTTCCCCTTTGTATCTAAAATGCAGATTACAGGGAGCATAAATTAAGAAATAATGCATCATACCAACTTAAAAACTATTGAGTATCTACAAATTACGAAAATGTTACACTTACTTATCACAGCAGCTCCATAACCACTTCTCGGAACACCCATTCTGTAAGAGCAGGTAGGCACCATAATTTCAAAGAGATTTTGCCCTTTGCTATTAATATCCCAAATACGTCCCTTCTGTTCCATCGTGTCCCACGGCTGTCGCTTAACCGAATCTTTGTCTATCTCCATTAAACGAGCCAAATGTTCGTGGGCCGAGATAATAACGTCGGGATTTAAGTCACTGATCACCTAAAAGTCGAACGAAAAAACATTAAGATTTTAATTTACTCAAATCAAGATCAACATCCCAAAATCAGAATGCCCTTGCATACCTTTCGCACCACAGTCTCTCTCGAAGGCAAGAGAGGAATGTGAGTTAAAATAACACGAACTATGCCTTCGCTTTTAGGTGGTATATTTTCAAAATGCAATGATTTTGTTAAGAGATTAACCTGAAACAATAAACGCCAACGAATATGAGTCTATTTTCTACGGGATGTCAAACAATTTAACTTTTTAGATAAACCACGTGATAAATACCTTAATAAACTCCAAAAATTTAAATTTGATGAATGTCTCCTTGCCGAATGTGTCATCAAATCTCTGGGCTTTTTCTTCAGTTATTTTGTCAGCCCCTTCCCCTCCGATATCATTATCACCCGGAATGCTAATCACCTGCATTTCCAGAGCATTAAGAAATAATTTTAAGTGAAGAGAACCATGGAAATCATAGTGTGATTAGTATATAGTAAACGCCTTACCTTGATGTTATCTGGAATGACAAACAATTTGAAAAACCGTGATTTATATTCTTCATAATGAGCATCAGATGCTATACTGCCTTCGTCCATGTGATCTCCGAGAAAGAGCACGGCGTCAGGATTGATAAAATTAAGTGCGGAAGTAAACGAGTTCCCTAAGTACCTGGAAATACAATGGCATTGGTACATTGGATTTTTTTAGCATGTTTTGGGAATTATTATTGAATTATTTTTAAAAGTGTACTTCAAGCAACTTCAATCAATGCCATTTATGCAATCTATAGCAAGCATATATGACAAGTAAGAATTAATATTGGAACTATCTGTTACTTTTATTTCATAAACAAATCTTACAAACTGAATTGCCACCCTTTTTTCAGATAAAGTATTTTAGTATATTTACAGAAGCTGTAAGTTTTTTCTTGTCATGGGTTGCAATAGGTTTATTTTTTTCACAAATTGGGATTTTATCTTGGACAATTAGTAACCTACATCAATGTATCTCACTTTATTATTTTACTCACATACCTATCAGAATCCCATCTCGTAATCGCCCCGATTACACCAGCTGGTTCATAATAATATCCTTGAATTTGGGGATCAGCAACCAGCAAAAGACGAATACTGTCTTCTGTGGAAGTGGGTAAGGAAACCCAGTCAAATTTGGATATTTTATATGACAGCCATTCATTGTAGGCCACGACCACCAAAGTAACGGATATCACGAGTCTTGTCCTGAGTTTGCTGTAAAACCAAACCAAAATTTATTCAGTTTTTAAGAATGTTTTTTTGCAAACTAGGCCTACTTTCAAACATAAGCAAATCATATATACCCGATCATAGTCCGCTAAGTTTAAGAAATTTCCGTCGTAGACACTCATTCGTTATGACTTCAATGTAGCATCCCCTCATTGATGAACAAATTAATCAAAATAAATACGCATAATTTCTAATTTTCATTACAACTTTGATGTCGAAAAACAGCCGACTTCTTCACCAAGCGTCTGCTAATTTTGCTCTGAATGCTAAAGCGCCATCTGGTGGCCAACATTTTTTCAGGCGGGATTTTTGAATTCCTTATTTTACAATAAAGCAGATTTTGTTGCAAAAATGAGCAAAACGTAAGCCAAATTTAGTTATGACGAGTTTTACCAAACTAATTTTAAGGATGTCAATACCAACACTGCATAAAAATTACATGGTTTTTTTATGGCACATTTATGTGCCTATATTTTATTGCAGGAGTAAAAAATTATATTGAATACTCGTGGTTTTTATTTTTAACGAGTTATTTTTAAAAATAATATAATTGACCAATTTATTTTCCCGGCATTCGGCTTTATGTGCCTATATACAGGCGATTAAGGAAGGTTGTAAAAAAACACGAAAAACCACAACCAGGATAGCCGACTGGGGTTCGAACCCAGGTCTTCCGAAATCAAGGAGCTAAGCTTAAACAATAAGCCAACCTTGTCATATTATAGTGTTTAATATCACTCGCCTTATCACCCTATTATTGCTGATATCCCACCTACCATAAATACTTGATTAAACCCCGGGTCGTTCTCAAGCAATTCCCCAAGTGCTCGCACCTTATATTTCCTGATAGCTTTGTGCTTTGCATTCCCCTTATTATTGAAATCAGGCAAATAAAATGCAGGTAGCATAGATGCTTGTTTCTAAGTTTTTTGTCGTTTTTAATTCATTGATACAAACTTTGAGGGAATAAAGCCCTGATCAATGCCATTACTTTTAATTAACTTCCCCGGGGATTTATTCGAGTATTTACTTCAAGTCAATCTACATCAATTTGACTTTACTTCTGACGAACGCTGCTTGGAAACGCTTATTTGTGAACAAGAATATTATACATTTTTATTTTTTTTCCATTTTAAAAGATAACGAATTTCAGTAATTAACCTGGAAATCATTCACCTGTCATAGCATCGAGCTATTTTTACTAAACATTCACTGACTAAAGAAAGCAAATAAGTTATACACAAAGCTCTTTTTTGAAACATGTCCAGAAAATAATCATGGGCGATTTGTTGCAGAAAAAAACCTACACCAATGAGATAAAGAATCACTTGTTGCTTTTCATGACTATTTTAAATTGCAATGCATGGGTTCAAAAAAAAATAAATAAGCTAAAATGTACTGTATTTTTAAAGTAACTCGCCCAGACATTAAAATAATTCGGTATAATTATTAAAGAGTGCATTAATGACATAATGAGTCAATTTTAGATTGCATTATAAAATTAAATAATGGCTTTCGGTCATTCAAGATAAAACCAAAATTAATAGCTCCATGATTAACAACGAATTTCTGCTTAAATTCATTGCTATATTCTTGCAAAAAAAAACACAAAAAGTGTTTGCTTCGCCATATGAATTTAAATAAATTACAGTAATGATTTTCCCTAACAAAAGCCAATCAATTTTCATACATCATAGACGGATTAGTTTTGAAAGAATAATAACAAGAACAAAATTAACTGGCCATGTTGAATTGCCAACAAATTATCACGTTTCATTCTCACCGAGTTTCGTCATATTCCTTAAAATGTCTATCTGCAAAGAGCACGACTTTTTTAAAAATAAATGCGTATGTATCGCTGTGAATGCTTTTCAGCCATTAGCATACGGGTCAAAACGGCAAAAATTTTCCTTCAAAACTAGTTTCGGTTGCAAATGAATCAAAATAAAAGGGGCACTACTTTCATTAAACGACCCTGTAAACATGCAAGGTTAACTTTACCCTATCGGAAGTTTAGAACGGCTTCTAATTTTACAGTAATGCGCGGCTACTAATCGATGAGATCTGCATTAAAACAACTTGTAACAAGCGATCTTTGTGCCATGAAATAACGATTAACTATTGCATTTTAGGCTACTTTTAAAATCTCCATGCCTATTGCAGATTTCAACCTGGCTGATGTTTATACAGGTAAGATTTGAGAAAACTTAACTAAATAAATGTCTATGCGATTACCTTGGTTAAACTGCTTAGCTAGATTTGGTGGTAACTACCAGAAAAGGAATTCAAATTCAGCAGATCAAATCAAGATAATTGGAGGGCTGCATCAATAAGCATATTCTGCTCCTTAACGTGTTGCCGCTTGCTTCCTGTTGCGGGAGATGCTGATGCAGCTCTTCCTGCATAGCTAAAGATGGGGGATAAAAATTGTCAATATACACAATTTCGGTTTCGCGATTGGATAAAACCCGCTAAAACTGCATCTACGTACAACATGTCTTTGTCGCCGGAAAGGTCCTTAACGGCAGTTTCGAAACGGGGTTGAACGTAGGCCCAAGCTCCTTGATTTTTATGCTCCTCTTGTGCCCAGCACAATTTGGCATTGGGATATTTGGATACTTCGCTTTTTACAATGTCAAATGGAAATGGGCATATCTGAAAATGTTGTAAAACATGGTTGAAATTTAATCTCGTCTCAAATTACAAGTTACAAGCAGAATTATGGCTACGAAACATACCTGCTCAATTCTACAAATAGCAATATCCTCGTCAAGATTTCTATTTTTCCGCTCCTTTCTGATTTCGTAGAAAATCTTTCCGGTGCAGAAGACCAGTTTCTTGACACGTGAAGGGTTCTGCGAAGCAGCGCCATCTTCGGCTATAACACGCTGAAAATTGGTTCCTGTAACACCGTGTAAAATATTCCATCGTGAACTGCATATTCATTAGATTCCACAGTATTAAAGCCTAATTCTGCCTTAAAAGCTTTTAAACTTGCCATCATCCATTTCGAAAAAACTCGATTTTGCCTCTGGGTGCCTAAGCAGTGATTTTGGTGTCATGATGATAAGCTATTAGAAACAAATGCTAAATATCAATCTGCTATTTTAAGCAAAGCGACTAGATTTACAGTGAAACCTCTATTAACGGCCACCTCTGAGGAAGGGAAACCTCCATAGGACGGCCATGTTTTGTTGGAACAGAACTCCCCCCATAGGATTTTTAAACCTCCGAAAAGCAGCCACCTCCGAAGGGCGGCCACTTTTTCACGGTCCCATAGGTGACCGCTGTTCGGAGGTTTCACTGTACATATATAGTAGTTTACCGGTTTTCTGAACGGCAGACAAATCTGTCTCCGTAAAACGTGAAAATAGTTGGCTGGCGTACTGCAATTCACCACTAGCCAATTGATGTCATGAAGCTGTCTGATTTCAAACTGTTCACCCTCTGGTGGGAAATAGCTATGGTCATCGCTGCATAGTTGAAGAAAACGTTCGGGACGAGCGCTAGAATGTTCAGGTCCCTGCAAAAACGCAATTTGTGATTAATTTCCAGATTCATATTTGGTAAAAATGGATAATGAAGAGAGCCAAATTTATTTTCTAGAAGCTACGACCACTTACCATTCCTTCCATTCCATGTGGCAGAAGAAGGACGAGTCCACTCTGCCTCACCCATTTTGCCTGACCACTGCAAATGAACTGATCGATGATGCATTGAGCGGTGTTATTAAAATCTCCAAACTGGGCTTCCCAGCAAACAAGGGCATTTGGATTTGTCATTGAAAATCCCAATTCAAATCCTAAAAAAGAAAATGTCTCATATGGTCAATGCACTAAATACATAATATACACGTGTTAGGAAATATGTTTTACAAATGGGTGACTATTATACAGGATGGGGCTATTACACGAAACATCATGTTAACACTGCGCCAAAGTTACGTGGCACCGTAATGAACATCGGTGTAACAAAATTAGTACATATAGAGTTAATAAGTGTGTGGCCGTTACACGAAACATCATGTTAACACTGGACCGAAGTTACGTGGAACCGTAATGAACATCGGTGTAGCAAAATTATTACATATAGAGTTAATAAAAGTGGGGCCGTTACACGAAACATCATGTTAACACTGCACCAAAGTTACGTGGAACCGTAATGAACATCGGTGTAGCAAAATTATTACGTATCGAGTTAATAAATGTGGGGCCGCTACACGAAGCATCATGTTAACACTGCACCGAAGTTATGTGGAACCGTAATGAACATCAGTGTAGCAAAATTATTACGTATCGAGTTAATAAATGTGGGGCCGTTACACGAAACATCATGCTAACACTGCACCAAAGTTATGTGGAACCGTAATGAACATGGGTGTAGCAAAATTATTACATATTGAGTTTGGGGCCGTTACACGGGTAAATATGGTGACACAAATCTATAACAAAAACAAATAAAAATTGATTTTTACCTAGCACGCCAAACTCCGAGAGAGAGCTGTTGCAAACAGTGTATGGTGCTTGATCGGGGTATAAATTGCAAAGTGGACGGTATGTAACTCTGTCAATCTTCTGGTGATGTAGGACATGGTGGCGATGGCTGAAAGTGCCACGTTCCACATCCTGACCACTGAGACGTACGTGTATTCCTTCTTTCAGTAGAGATCCAAAGGCCATTGCTTCTGCAAGAGCCCAGTCCACGCTTTCCTCATTTACCATGTCCATTCTGGATTTTAATATGCGTTTAAGACCTTTAAAAAATGTAATGTTTTGCGTAAACATAAATACGCATGGCGTAAAGTCTCATTTTTTATCAGACCAACCATTGTGAATGATGAAATTATCAGGTATGCTACTGAACTTCCTGCCGATGTGAAACAGCGTCTCCTTGTTAATTCCAGTCGCAGTGCATTTAAGAGGATCGCGGCCTTCGAAAAACCCTCTCCACGGAGAATCCAACCAGTCCTTGTTAAACACTTGAGTTTCCCTGGCTGATATTTTCTGAGCTTCTTCGCAGATTTTGTCGTACTTTTCTTTTTCGTCCTTAGCAGGTCAAAGGTTAACAAAGGCAAAATTAGCTTTCAAATCTCGAGTGAAGCTTTTTAGATTCAAAAAAATTAATTACCTGCACTTCTTGCTCTGTGACAACTCCCTCATCGATCAGCTTCTTGGCGTATTTCTCTAAAACGGGAACCTGGTTACGGATTTTGGTATACATCAGAGGTTGCGTAAACATCGGCTCGTCGCTTTCGTTGTGTCCATTGCGGCGGTAACAAACCTATCGGGTCACAAGTTTAATATTAAAAATGAGAACCTACGCCCACGCCAAAACAATGGGAACATTTTAAGTTTACCATGGGAACGTTTACCAGTCCCTCTATAATTATAAAATTTACAGTCATATTTCCATGATATGGAATATACATATGCATAAACAAAAAATTTAAACAAATAATAGAATATCTATGCTAGGTCCTCGTACGTTCCATTTCTTCCTAACAGTTTCCAAAATTAAATTAAAAAATAATTTAGAAAAAAAGGCTTATTCTGGTATGCAACCCTCTTAATGTTTTACACTTTAAGACTTACCAGATCAATTATAACATCTTTATGATAGGTAGCTCTCCATTCCGCAGCCACATTGCACACGTGCATCACCGCTTCTGGATCGTCGGCATTCACGTGAAAAATAGGTGCATTTACTACTCTTGCAACATCAGTGCAATAAGGAGAAGACCTTGAATACCTAGGATCGGTAGTGAAGCCGACCTATATAGAAACGAAATATTTGCAACACCCCTAACGGCTCGAAATTTACAATAAATCTGGCAAAGGACGTACCTGATTGTTCACAACAACGTGTATGGTTCCGTGGGTGGAATAATCTGGCAAGTCGCTCAAGTGAAAGGTTTCGTAAACAATTCCTTGTCCAGAAAATGCCGCATCGCCGTGCAGCAGCATGCTCATAACCTTTAATTTGCAATGAAATAAATCAGTGATTTCCAATAACTGGGAATCCAATTGAAATTGAATAATTCACCTTTTTCCCTTCCGTGTCACCACGATAAAACTGTTCCGCCCTTGTTTTGCCTTGAACTATAGAATCCACGGCTTCTAGATGGGAAGGATTTGCCACCACTGCCAAACGAATATTCTTGTTTGTTACTCTATTCAGTCTCTCGATGTATGTGCCCAAATGGTATTTCACATCTCCGGAGCCCTGTTTTGTAATTAAATAGTTTCTTATCAGGCACTTTCTTACATCTTTGTTTATATACCCCCCCCCCCCCCCCCCCCCGAGTTGGTTGTATATTTACCTCATCGGCAGCTTCGAGGGAACTGAATTGCGTGAAAATTTGCTGGAGAGGTTTCCGGCAAACGTTAGCAAGCACATTCAAGCGACCTCTGTTCAAAATTAAATAAATATTTCAGTCGTTCCACACTTTGTTCTGAAAACTAATTAAGAGGGTGGCATACCAGAATAAGACTATTTCTAAATTATTTTTTTATTTAATTAGGAACAAATGGAATATACGAGGACCTAGCATAAATATTCTATTATCCATTTAAATATTTTGATAATGTATATTCCATTTCATGGAAATATGTCCGTTAAGTTTACCAGACCCTCTACAATTACAAACTTTACAGACATATTTCCATTAAATAGAATGTACATATACATAAACAAAAAAGGTAAACAAATAATAGAATATTGATGCTAGGTCCACGTACATTCCATTTGTTCCTAACAATTTCCAAAATTAAATTAATAAATAATTTAGAAAAAAAGGGTTTATTCTGGGGTGCAACCCTCTTAAGCGTATCGCTAGGAATAATTAAACCAAGAAATACCTGTGAGGCATGCCCATGATGACGCTTTCAATGCCTAAATCGCTAGATCGATCAATTATCTGTTTCATTGCTGGAATGAGGACTTCACAGCCTTCTAATCCAAATCTCTTTTCAGATGGCCATTTTTTGGCTAAGAAAGCTTCAAACCTATTGAAAATTATACATTGATGTAATTGCTATTCTTAACTTATAAAATTGTTTATAAACACTGTTATAAAAAGTAAGAAACATGTTCCCGAGTGAAAAGCCGAACACCAATGTAGAATTACTACCCTTGAGACCGAACCATGCGCGCCATCATCAATCGCTTTTCGTCCGTGGAAAAGGATATAACTCCAGGCGTTTCAAACTTTTTACGAATCCAATTGAGTTGCTCTAAACTGTTGATGAACATAAATTCCACTCCAATATGTCGGCAATAGGCCTCCTATGAACCCAGAATAAAAATAAACGTTTATAAGTATTAAAATAAGAGTTCAATACATGCTTTTGGAATTTAAAGTTCTAACCTCTAATCTGCGTAGAATGTCACTAAGAGGCAAGGCTGTTTCATTCCCACCGATGAATGTTGTGGACGGAAGTTTAAATACACGGTGCATATCCTTCTCTTCTATTAATTCAAAAAAAAAAAAAGAAACAAGTGCCTAGTGAATGTACCCATGTCTTTCATAAATAATTATAGAATTAATTCCACAAGATCTGCTTTTCAGTATACTGTCGATCTAAAGTAAATTACAATATTTTTCAGTTTAATAAATATAAAAATATTTAAAAAAGGGTATCACGAAAATTGTTTTCGTCATTATGTCTTGTCAAAAAACAGGGATCAGTAAATTATTCCTGTAAACCCTGGATGTAAAAATTCGCTTCCATTTTAGCTTTAAAATTAAAATTAGGATAAAAAAAATGCAATTTAAGCTATTTTTATTATTTTAATGCAAAGAAAGAATGAAATGTTGTACTATCATGCAACTAGAAACAGAAATGGCATAATTGCATGTGAATGAAACTACACTAAAGAAGCTAAAAGCTGCCACTTATGCTAGTAAACTTAGGAGTAAAATGTTATTTTATTTACAGCCGTAATGCGTGTACCTACTTGGTTTCATAAGTTCCAATTTTCCAAGCAATTCAGCAGAGTCAGTGTTTAATATTTTATCTAGGTGAAGATTTAAAACAAAAAGTGTGGCAAAATAAGCAATTTTGTCAAGCCATGCAATTTATACTAAATCAGTAAATTAATTAGAGAACTTAAGTTCTACGTGTTATAAAACTCACAGGCATTAGTACTACGTGTAAGTGCAACTAACATGCAAATTAAGCATGCAAATGTGATCGCTACTAACTTACTAATAGAACTATATAATTTCAAATTAGAAACCGTCTAATTAGCACTATGCTAAGCATAAGCAAAATAAGCAAAACAATAAATATTTAGCCATATATTGTTTGTTATATTCCTCAAAAGGTTATTTCATCTAGCATATGTTCATAAAACCAAATAAAAATTAATGGAAATAAAGTTACAGGACTCGGGTAAAGTATAAATAATTGCATTTCAAACAACCTGAAAATAAATTAGTGGCATTGCAGCTTAAAAAAATCTATACAAAATGTACTAGATACACATGTTTTTAAAACAAACTAACCTTTGGTTTATTAGACTTACACATACAAAATGTAACGTCAGTGACATTTTAATTCTTAAATTGGGTTTAAAATCTAAAATGTCATTTAAAAAAAATGACAAAAAATGGCACAGATTCGGGGGAAATCTAAAACAAGTGTTGTTTACTGAACTTTTTGTGGATTATAAAAAAAGCTGCATACGTCGTACCGTTTGACGTCAAAAAGCTATTTACACATTTGAGTTTTTAACGTCGTTGAAGCACTATTCCAATAATAGTACCTATACAACATATGTCAAATTATGATAGAAAAAATAGCTACAATTGAAGGGGGGGAGATGAGAACGTAAATCGTAAACCAAAAGATCATTTACAAATAAGTCAGTAATTTTTCATTCAACGGTTCGGCTTAAATTTAATAAAAAAGTATTTCTCTCAGTTGATGAATGAACTTTCTTCAATGAACCTTCTGAAGTTGCTAACCCAACTCCAACCATTCGTACTCATTATATCTTACCTAATAAGTAACTTTTTAAGACGAGCTCTGGTGGAGTTGACGTATCCAGATCCGCGCTACTAATACCTAATGGATCCAGCTGAGCTACATTGTGACCTCTAGTCTGTATGAAGGACATTAGTAAAACACAAATTTTGTTTAAAATTTTAAGTTTAAAACTATGTAAAACTCATGTAAACAACCTACTACAATAATAGTAAATACATAAGAGTAACCAGAGTATCAATAACAACGTCTTATACCACGTTTCTTTAGTTTCATTGTTAAAATATTGCATAAATATTTTGATATGACCACAGCTGACCGGAATGCTATATAGGCCTACTGATATAATTTTCCCCTTACGGTTTTCCAAACCTTTGAATACATTTGTCCCTGCATAGTCAATTTCTGACTAGTTGTATACGTGGAGAATGTTTATCGAGTTTTATTTAATGCTATGCACCTAAAATGTCATAAATAATTGTGCAAAAACTGCACTGCAAGCACGATTATAGCCATTTATAATTCCATGTGCCATTCATATGGCATTCTGCCAAAAACGCAAGAAAAGTGAAGCTATGCAATTTCCTTCAAAAGAAATTTAAGGAAATAATAAATGAAAATAGACATGTACAAACAGAATTTCTAAGCCGTATTTTCTGAGCTGTCACGTCCATGTTATGTGTCAATTGAATTGGCGAGCTTTTCACAAATTTCAATGAAAAGCAGATCTTGTTTTGTTTATGCAGGTTAGGGCATCCAGGAATACTTCGAGTTAAAACATACCTAACATGTAATTCCGTACCACTAGCTCTGGAGGAGCAGCTTTTCTGTCCTCAAAGCCTTGGTGCAGGTCAGCGTAGGTGATTTTCAAGGGATCCAAAGCTGCCACATGATGACCTCTTGACTACATCAGCAGAACAACCCCAAACCACAAAGAGAGTAAGGAAACCAAGAAACCACAGAAATTTCAAACTAAGAGAAATCTAAAAGGGGAGGGATTTTCTCCAAAAATAATTATTAAGCTGAAAGAAAAGTCGATTATACATTGCTTCCATCAAATAAGAATTTAAAAAGCAAAAACTAATTTTGAAAAAAAAAAACTTCAGGGGATGCATAACGAATCCAAAATAGTCCAAAATAATAATTATTTTAAAAATAATTGTTAATTTGATCATTGAAAAATCATTAAAACTCATTTCCTTTACTTTTATTGTATGCCATAATCATTCTACGAAAAACTAAGAGCAAATGAGAAAGCATTTTGTATAAAAACTCAATTAACTTTTGCCATGATGACGAATTTACATGTGAAATGCTGAATCATTGGCATTGAACTACTTTCCTTCCTGTAATTCCTAAAACCAGACATGTCTGAATTCCCAATGGTGCAACCGGCACTGTTTATTAAAAGGAAACAAATGAGGAAAAGGAGCATGCAATAAAGGATGTTTTTTTCTAAAAAAAAAAGAAGAAAGGTGGAATGTTAGCATGCAATTTTATATCAGTAGGAAAACGGACAAACTGTTAAATGAACAACGCCATATTTGCCTTACAAACTTCTAAGAAGCCACGGCCATGTCTACGGTCGCCCTAGAGTAAGATTATCAATAAATAACTGCTTGAAATATCAACGTATTCCAAGAAATTAAGGATTGTCAGCGAAAAAGCTCCCTAGCCCCAAAGTCCTGGTAGTAAAATGATTGTTTTTATATTTTGGTTATCCGTTTGGTCATGGCCGCATCTCGGAAGATGCCCAAACATGTATAAAGCATAAATTTTGATGCAATTTCTAATTTTTAAGTCACGTCCTCAGTGGAGCGAAGCATTTCCAGTTCAGCCCTATGTACATGGAGATATCTAAAGAGCTATGACAGAGTACGTCACAGGAGATATTTTTGAAAAGAAACCGTATCTACAACCATCTAATATGCACATCAGCAACTATGCTAACTACGTAACTAATCGCTCTAGAGAATTAATCAGTCAGTGGTCAGATCAAAGGCATTAATATGGCTACAAAAAAGCCATGCTGCACGAACACAGGTTTGTCAATGGTGGATATGAATATGAATACTATGGCTACAGCTTTAAAAAAAAACGCTTGAAAACAAATAGAAAAACAAACAGCATGCAAACAAGTTCGAATAACGAATATATTTATTCTACATGTGGTTTTTACCGTTGTGAGATTTTTGCAATGGCATTTAAACCAACAAAATGTACTAAAAATTAATTTGCAACCAGAACTAATTAACAGTTCATTTTTCAATAAAATATTGGAATTTTTAAATTAATTGTAGTAACTTCCAAACGTTGTGTTCCTCTTTTTCTCTATTAAGGTATAGGCCTACATTTTTAAGCACAACATTTTACTTTTAATGTTCGTCTTTTAAGGAACCATTATAAAAAGTCAAAATGATAAATTGCTAGAAATTCTATGCTGTCAATTGAATTTAAATATAGTTATAAAGCAAACTGTGGTTATAGTTCCGTATATATATATATATAAAATAAATTAAAGAACACTATAAAAACGTATAACATGATTATTAAATGATTAAGGTTAAACGTAACACACAGGAGGTTGTTAGTTGCCTTTGGCTGGTTGCAGGATTGTAATACTAGCGATAAGATACGAGTTTCGATTGAAATTTTAATTGTGAAACTCTTCACTGAATTGATTCTGAAATACACCGCAATCTAATATACACAAATCGTTCATTTATCAAAGTTCAAAAATTCGAAAAAAAAAGGAGCAAGCTTATTTAGTTGTTTATTTTTAATGCAAAACTAAATTTAGAAATTAAAGGTTTGCAATTCGAGCCAAAAATACGCATTAATGTCATTTATGCTATCATATCACTTTATGATCGCGTGTAAATTTAAACTGAAACGTAATTGCCAAGAACTAAATTTATAACATTTTTAATTGAGTAGATTTATAAATGCTATTTAAATTTGCTCTGAAAAACAATGGCAACGTTTTACCGGTAATCTTAGCACAGACTTACAGTCCAACATCACTTACCTGATAGGAACGAATGATGGCTTGCACTGCAAGATGGTCATCAATAATCCGTTCATCGGTGAGGCCGGTGCCGGGAACCAAAGAGTGAACGAGATCTGGACTAAAAGTTTGATTAGATGGTGCTCTGTACAATTGCGGTGGTGAAGAATATGCTTCGCCTGGCTGAGCTCCTGCCGTTGCATTCTTAAAAAAGGCATCCCAAGACTAAAAAAATGAGAAAAATTAGATATAAGCATTGCAGGACAGGATAAAAAAATATACCGAAAAAGTTCATCAGAACTATGCAGTGGTTTAGACGCAATTAATGGCTGTAATGTCGATTACATTAACGAAAATGTTCTGGGAAGTCTGGTTTTCAAGGTGTGAAATGAAGGTAGGCAACTTTTGCATCAATCTAAACAATACAATCATTGACTCGACCTAGAACTACATGGCAAGTTTTCAAGAAGAAACGAGATCCATAGTTATTTAGCAAATTCTTTTTTCTGAGTTTTCAAGTTGGAATTCCTAGCAAAACATGCCAAAAGGTAAATTAAACTACTACATTAGGCACAATCAAGTGTCACTTATTACCATGCACTTATATTTTTACCACTTTACCACTTTATATTTAAATTGAAACACATGACATCCTGGAATTACCAAACTCGGCTACTTGTCCTGTCTAATGCTTATGTTACATTATTGTTACATTATTGAAGCAATACAATGTATGCCAATGTACATTATATGGGTATAGGCTACCCATCTTTACATTACCTAATTGTGATATCTATAATTTTTAAATGTCAGTGAAGATTTGTGCAATGTGATTTAAGATAAAATCTTGCAATCCATTTCATTACAGCAGTCTTCTGATGCAAAACTGGTTTACATTCACCATTTTTTTTGAGTTTGCCTACTTGTTTACATGTTTCTTATCTTATTTCTTTATAAATCTATGGTACATGTATCAGAATTCGTAGACTGTGTGTATCATATTTAATGGCTGTATTTAACCTAAAATGTAGCCTACAGATAAATGTCTGTTGTAGTTGTCAGTGTCAAACTTTTGATGTAATGTACGTGTAGGCCTACAGATAAACAACAAAAATCAGGGTACAAGAACAAGGCCAAAAAGTGTTTCATTTTAAGCAAACATTTTAAGCACTGTTTTTAACAGAAGTCTTGTTTTTAACAGTTGGCAGAAATGACATATTGTAGCCTACGTCTCTATTGTTAGTCTAAACGTATTTGCACAATGGGTAGCCTATGTGTTAATTAGCCAATAAAACGTGGCAAAATCCTAACAGGAGTGCAAACAAAACATAGCCTACAATTTTAAATATACCTAGGGCAGTTTTCCACGAATTCCGTAATTGGATTTATTACTGCTTATCATGTTTTTTTTTCCTGAGAAGCCAGGATTTCATAAAAGCTTGAAGCAATGAGCATAGTGATCAATCAACAAAACTAAGCTTATCATGTAGCAAATAACACTGCATGTGCACATTTTCTAGAATATTTTTTTTCAATTCGTATATTGAATCTTATGAAATAAACGTAACAGTGAACAGAAAATGTCACGCTTTGAAAAACTGCCAACTTCACGTAAGGAGCATCATAAGGACCAATAATGAGCTGGCAAAAAAAACTAGGCTACAGGCAGACAGCCAAGTCAAAAATATCTTTGTTGCTACCAGGTATCTACTTTTTCCATTTACCAGCAGAAAAATAAAATAAAAAACTCGTTGTTCTTGAAATATTCAATGATATTCATTGACCAAAAGCCCGTCGTAATCTCGACGCTCGTCAGAGATATTATTTATAGGATCGATCAAAAGTGATGAAGAAACAGCATAGATTTATCAGAGTTTTTTTAATCGCGACAACTTATGTGCTCACTAATTGCCGATCAGGCTGGTCCTAGTTTGATTTATTAAAAGATTACAGCTTGTAAATGCCATCATTATCACTTTCATGTCACACACTTCAATTAAGTTACCTAAGAATTGTGTAACTGATACAAATGTGAATAACCTTATCTAGAACCAAATTCGAGACACATGTTCACTGCACAGTATTTGTCAAGGGATGCTCAAGATAAACTAACTAGGTCTCCTGCTAACCCTGCACTAAAATAGTTATATCAGGATTGGAATAAATAGATCGCCACGAGGAGAACCGCATCATCGGGCTAGCATTTTACAGGATATTTTTAAAGACTCGTAACGTATACCCGAAGGTAACCTAACACACAAAAAAACGATTAATGCATTTCCATCAACAAGGTGGTTTGCGACCAGTGCAGTCTTTACGTTTGAGCATGCTGGTCACATGTCCATGGGCCCGATTTTGCAGTGAAATTAGCGGTTAAGGGCCCAGGGCCTTCAATCACTGTCTGGGGCAACACATTAAACCAGATAATTATACAAGACAAATCTAACGAGCTCAAAAACAAGCCTATAAACCAAAAATATAACAAGACAAGGAAAAAAATTTGCAAAACCACGTTTGGAACTTACTGCATGCACGCTCTTTGGGTCGTTTAGCCAAGCATTGTACATATCCTCCACATAAATCGACGAGCTACCGTTAAGGAACGGTTCCAGTGCTGCCGTCGTAACATATTGTCGGCTTTGGTTTACGTTTCCGGGATTTGTGCTCGATGCGGCTTGACCGCTGCTACCGTTTGCGGTGGAGGTGGCAGTCCTCGCCGATACTTTCGGATGTTGGCATTTCGATTTCGCCAACACCGAAAGGATGGCTAACCTTTCAGGTGCATGTTGCGGTAAGAGTGGTAACACATTAGTCACTAACGTCCTAGCACGGTACATGTTGATTACACGTCCTTTCGCAACTTATTAACCGTGTTTTTAGGATAGCCAGAGTGATGCCTCAGCGGCTGATTCGGAAATGGTGATATTCCACACTAGCTCGATGATTTTTGATCAGTCGCCGAAACGTGGAGTTTCACAAGAGCAGCGATTCGTTCACTCGATCGTAGCAATTTTCTCTAGCCTAAAAGGAGAAAAAGAAATATTGTAATTTGGGTAGCGTGCAGTGATAAGGTTCACCCGAGATAGCTGAAAATTAGTGTGAATTAAATCAACTGAGTGAAGTACATGCAGTATCGTTGACGTTGTCTTCTCTTACTGCCTACCTAACCAACAATGACATTTTTGTAATGTTTTTACATTTTTCTATACTTGTCCCCCCACTAATGGGAAAACCAAAGTTAGATCTGGATGAAACTGGTTGTGGCAGGTTAGAATTAGACAGACAGCAAGCATTAATAGGTGCCGAACAATGTTTCAACAACAAAAAAGACATGTAAAGAATGTCTGGACACATTAAAGCAAAAATAGCACGACATCCCACGCATTCACTCTACACCAGAGTGCCGATTTAAAATACGACAACTTTTATATTTGAGGGAATGTCTACAGGGATCAAGAAATTTGTTAGACGGTCAAGGTTAAAGGTTAAACATGCCATTATTACTCACTACACCTGCCCCTTACATGTATGCTGATCACATACAGTTTAATGCACATCGAGTGAGTTCACTCACTTTATTATTAGAGGGTAAAATCTTGTGTTATTTTTCATGTTTATCACATTTGTTTGTAGGCAATATCAGACACGTAGAACAACATACTCCTATGCATGTAATTTTGTCTGAGATTTTAGCAATTTACTATAGGAGTTTAGTAATGGTATTTTCTTTACTGTACCCAGAGACTTGGAATTCACATGATTATATTGACACTAAATCTGAGGGATGGAAAATGTATATTTAAACGGCGTTTTACGATTTGATAAGTACTCAATGCATGTAGACATGTGCAACGTGCCAAATATATATGCTTCCCTATTAAATCTGCAAGAGACATTAATGAAATAACGTACACTCCCTCAAGTCCTAATACCAAAGAAATAAAGTGTAAGTCATTAAAATTCATTCCAAGCATAAAATTAACGAAATGGGGTGTCAATAAATTTCACAATCAATGAATTACATATTGTGCTAACAGGATGGTGCAAGAGTATTAAATGGTATATTCGGTTATATTCTATGCATCAATGAAGACTGAAAACAATAAGCTAAATTAGAAAGCTTATTAACCTAGGAGCTATCCTAATAAATGATTAATATACATTAATCATACCTGTTCTAGTTATGCACCTGTGAAAAAACGGCAGCAAATTCAAGCACAACTCAACCGGATTATTTCGGCTCGTACAACTAATTGTGTAATGCAAGTATGCAACGCAATCACAGTATAAGAGGTGAACCAGTATGTGCACTGGCGTCGGAACCTTTGAAAAAAGTGAAGGAAGCTCCTCCCCGCTGCTCCCCAGCGCCACCACGCGGCTAGCGATTAAAACAACTTTCGACCCTATTGCATATAGG